>JALIZF010000721.1:0-67520 GCA_029948255.1 Telmatactis stephensoni
GCACCTGTTACTTCGCTTTGGCTATAGGAAATAATTAGACTTTATAATGAACTGTGTTGTTTGTTTTGGGTTAGACTGGGGTAATTATAAATTGCATGGACGATGACTTGCAACAAGACAGACTTCAACACACAGACGGTGTGCTATATACTGACCTTAAAAACAGACTACTGTCGGGGTGAAAAGACAAGAAAATTATGAATTATAAAAAATATATATATATATTTTTTACAGTTCGAGGGTCGCGTAAAAAAGAATCGAAAATGAGTTGATAAAAAATTATTGATCAGATTCATTATAATAAATTATTTTGTATCATCGACAAAGTCCTTGTCGTTTAGAGGACCGTAACAGTGTTTAATAAAATTAAAATATCAATTTTAACAGTCATTAAATATTTATTGCTATTTTTCAAAGAGAATAATTTATTAAGAACTTGACTCGGGACATTTCAAAGTGTGTCACAGTACGTTGATTTGCATATCTCCTTTTTACTTCACTCATGCAGTACAAGAGTTCACAATAATGGATAATCATTTTGCATTGATTGTTCTAGCTTTTGAAGTTAGTCGGACTTAAACTCAATTTATTTCCATACACAACTCTTTTCCTCCCTTTAGTCAACTTAATTAACTATGCTTTAATTTTTCGGTACTTCTTGATACTACATGGAATTAATTGCATGTTACCATATAGTTCAGACAATCAGCACTAGTTGTGGCCTTCAATAACACTCATGGTTTTGAACATTTCAGTAGATGCGACAGCAATAACACATCGATAAAGTAGGCATAAGCCCAAGCATTTGAAATCATTATAGCTTCGTTCGTGTATATACGTGGGTGGGTGTTTTTTTCTTGTCAAAAACAAAGGCAGCCAACTATCTCGGCCATATGTGCTCGCACTCAGAAGAGAAAATTGGTCGATTTTAAAACGAGTAGATTGTATTGTAAAGATTTCTTTTCTAGTTTGAAATACAAAAGACTGAATGTACTATAAAAATAAAGACAATAGAAAAATTGGATTTTTAAAATGTTCTTTGTAATTGTAAGAACGTTTATACAGCTGGCTGTTGTTGAAAGATAGCTTGGTTCACTCGTAAATGACACTTGGTTGCCATGGTGATGTTTTTTTTCGTATAGGCAGAATATTTTCATAATACCATACTGTGCAACACAGAGGCTGTGCTCTAAACACTTTAGTTCTTGTGAAAACGAAAACATTAGTCGTCCTTTGAACGATTTTTTCGATTTCGTTTTCTTGTGAGTTGGGGCAGTACTAAGTGATAAAGTGTTATTCTTGGGTTTGATATTTAATTCATACGGTCGTTCAAATCCAGTTTTTCTCGTTATTTTGAACTAATAGACGAGTTAAGGAAAGTGCAAAGTAATGGACGATGTTTTTAGCTTGCTGCCTGGAATTCAGTGCCTGAGGAAACTCAGTGAAACACATAGTTGGTAAGTTAAACGTCTATCGCTACAAAAGTTGCAATCTGCACCACAGTCCAAAGCCACCTGTCATCTGCTCAGCTAACCAAACTCAGTAGTCTTCTTTTGACAACCTTTTCGCTTGCATAATAGGAAAGTCGTCAAACAGAACAGCTAGTACTTTTATTGCACTTTAACCAAAGCTGAAATCCTTCATCCATTAATTGATGATGCATAATGCATATTTGAACTCTGTTTGATCGTCAACACTATATAATTATATCATTCATATGCATGACCAACCATAATGAGCAAGTCATGCATCCGACTTATTAAATCATCACAGATTCTCACCAGGAACGGCCTTGAACGCATATAAATTGCACGAAACGACTTGCTCTGCTGCAAAGAGAATATCTTGCAAATTTAATGTTCCTTTTGTAATTATTGATTCCTGTGGCGCAATTTTTGCTTCGAAAACTCGTAAATGGACATCAATTCAATGCTGATTACCTCGAAAACGATCGCGAGACACCCCTTTTTCCTTTTCATTTCGAGATTAAATTAGCAATAAATTTCACTCTAGAAAATTGTGGATGTTAAGATTTCTCAATTAATTGTATTTTTTGCAGTAGTAGCAAGTTTATAATACCTTAAATAATATGCGCACGCTTTTATCTGTCCAACGACACTGACAAAGTTGATCGAACAAATTGAAGTTATAGAAACAAATGAGTGAACTTGGTTATCAGTAGTGTAAAACACTAGAGTGATTTTAATTAGAGTGGTTTTCATAGCCCGTGAAACAAAGTGTATTAGAGTGATTTTCATCGGACTGTGAAATACTAACTAGCTATTAGTGTATAGCAGTCAAAATTCAACAAAAGGAAACAATGGAATTGGGATCTACTGGTGTGTATTAGCTTAGTAACTATTTCACAGTCCGATCGATGAAAATCACTCTCCTAGCCTTAAAGTGTAACAGTCAAATAATAACAACAAAAGAACTCAATGGAATTTGGGTGTATTAAAGAGTGATAAACTAAATCGTGTTTCATGCACGGGTTAATGAAAACCACTCTGGCTCACCCTTGCATGAAACACACTTTAGTGTATTACACCCTAATACGCCCTACTGAACGGCCCTTGTGTTCTTTTGTTGTCATTCGACTACTAGTTACACTTGTCTTTAACTAATACGCTTTGTTAAAGGTTCACTGATGAAAACCACTCTAGAAACAACGTGTAATAGTGGATAGACACAAGAGAACTGACAAATTGATTACAATTTACTAATGTGTAATTATCCTAGAATCTATTTCACGGGTTAAGTAAAACCACTCTAGAGTTGGACAGCTATTCGACGACCACTTTATAGAGTGATTTCGGCTAATACACATCGGTAGATTGTAATTCTATCGTTTTTCTTTTGCATTGTGTCTATTCCACATTACACGTTTAGCTATTAGTTTTTCTTTCACGAGTTAACCAAGGGTGTACGTACAACGTTTTTTACGTGACGCGTGATCAAGCATTTTCAATTTTCGTGATTTGGGAATCGAAAAAAAGTTCTCGTGATTCGTGAAAAACATTATTTACGTGACACGAGAAAAACAGAAATAATTGTTTGAGATTCGGGATTTAGTGGTATTTTTCTACGTGAATCACTGTAAAAGTAAGTCAAATTGTGGATGATCCTAGTGTCATGTAAACACCCCCTAAGTTACTCAATTAATATTTCTAATTAAGTATTAATTCCTATTTGCATATCATAAGCGCATGTTATGAGCAACTAATTTTTCACCTTGTTTAGTTAAACCACTTTTAAACTAGTTTAACTGGTTGGTGCCGGTGAATGCTTTATATGATATCACTTTAAACACAGTAAGTTTTAAGCTCTGATTTTTGTTGTATTGAAAGGGCCAGTCTCAAGAAGAAAAATATGAAAAAAGAAAAAAAGAAAAAAAGAAAAAAAGAAAAAAAGAAAAAAGCCCTTTGCTCAGGCCTGGCGTACTGGCTACGCCCATGTAACAGGGTTTTTCACATATCGCAATATGGTTCATAGATCTGACTAAATAAACGTTTTTCTTCTCAACAAAATTCCATGCAAAATTTTATGCAAATAATAAAAACCTTTAGTATACTGTAATAATCGCCTAAACAGCCTTTTACAAAGTCCGCATACTGGTATGACACAAACTCAATGAGCCTTTGAGCGTCATTTTGAATGGCTTTTTGGTAACTTTTTCAATGCACTTAAAAGTCAGATAACATCGGCTCTAGAAAAGATTAATTTAACCGGGAAAACAAAATTAACATTGTACCTGAAATGATCAGTGATACGATATTATCTAGAATTAATTATGTATGACCATATAATCATATCTGTTCCTCCGATCTTTAATTTCGTGAGGCTCTACGTGTTACATGTGTATCCTAGCCGGACACTTCCTATGAGACTATCAACATTGTATAGTCCTAACTCCAAAACGAAACCAAATTAACTCTATACGTAAAAGAGTCCCGTTATATGGAATCACGTTCAAAATGACCGATAGCCATTTTCGTTAAAGTGGGTTGGCAATTTTAAAATATCTATGTTAATTATGCATCACGTCATACATAGTTACTTTGTCTTCCCCCCCCCCCCCCCCCCCCCCCACAGTTTTTTCGAGGATTGCTACGGCCCTGTAACTAAGAGAAAACATTTGTTTTCTTGTTAAAACATATAAAACAAATAGGTTCTCATGTTTGTACGTTTAAAAGTATGCCGCAAGACGAACTCATGATCAACCAATCGCGCGGATATCTATCCACTGTACGTATGTGCATCTACTGATTAGACATATTTACATATAAGAACACACCTCCCTGAAAAAAGCTATAGTTTCTAAAAACTAAACACTAAGGGTAGATTGCTTAAAGGATGTTTAAACACTGAACGATGTGTCTGAGACCACTAGCTGGCTATGGCTTAGGAACCGTTTTAGCAAACGGCCCAACAAAGGAATATGTGAAAAGCTCTCAGTGATAGCCTTGGAGGAGAGGAAAGCAAAAATCTACATTTTGTCAAACGCTTTCATGGCGAAGCAACACACTGTTGCCTGCATGTAACTCGATAGCTTATTTTCATTCAGTTCTGCTGATCATGAATCATGCTACTTTGCAAGGGCGGATCCAGGATTTTTCAAAGGTGGGGGTCACGTGACGTTTACAAACAGGGAACCCATGCAAACGAAAAGGTCTTAAGCCATTGAAACTCGCTGAAAATATGACATTAATTGCTTAGATTTTTTTTTGTTAAACCATCGAAATATTACAAATGTAAGTCTAATATTTGTAAAAGTGCGTTTTATCGTTATAATTATTCGTAATTCCCTTGTAGAATGAGATGAACAGTACAGGGCCCGGTTGTACGAAGGTTGGATAAAGTTATCCACCGGATAAGAGTTATCCACTGTATAGATTTTGTATAGATTTTATCCGCTGGATAAGGATTTATCCGCTGGATAGCGCTATTCACCCTTCGTACAACCGGACCCAGATGTATAAGTATCATGAACCCAGGAATTGTCAGCTAGGCTCGTAACATGGTATATGAGATCATAGATCAAGCCCCAAATTATGGCCAGGATCAGGGATCAAATGGGTGGGATCGAGGATCAGGGACATTGGGTCAGGATCAGGGATCAGCTCAGTGTTTTGCACCAAGGATTAGGGATCAAAATTTCTAAAAATATGGACTCAGGGATCAAAATTTCCGTAAAATCCCGGATCAGTGAGACGAAAATAGACCATGTTACGAGCCTGTCAGAAAACAATTGAAATTGGTATCTTGACTTGCCGGATCTATGCCCAGGCCTGCAGAAAGAAGGTCAAAGCACTAGCCCCACGTTCCATAAATAATTATTTTGCTTGATATGACTAACCGAACCATTACTTAAATGTCGGTAGTCAGTCAATATTTTTTTGTCGGTAATCAGTAAATTTTTCCCAAGTTTGTCGGTAGTCAGTTATTTTTTTGTCCGTTTGTCGCTAATCGGTTAACCCCATCCAGACCCTGATATTTCAATAAATGTTAAAAGTGAGTCTTTTCGCAGAAAAAAATTACTGCTGTCGCAAATTCATGACATATTCATTGATAAACACAGTTGAGGTCCTGACCCCTGCGACCCTCCCCTAGCTGGATCCGCCCTTGCTTTGCCAGTTTTCCTGGCACATTAATAATGTCGATTAACTTAACAATTTTTTGGCAACTTGTCATTACATTCAATACACACTGCATTTAATATGATATATTCAGTTACTTTATGAACAAACGTACTCCCTCAAAACAAATATAACGAACCGGAGAACCCGGAGGAAAAACCTTCGTGGCATGGTAGAGAACAACACATCAGAAACAAACTCAATTTTGACATGTGATCCGATGCCCGAGCCGGGACTCGAACCCGGACCACAGCGGTAAAGGCCGGTCACCACTCAGCCAACCATGCCACCCATGCACATGGCATAGCATTTCTTTTATCTAAGGTGCCGAAAACGGAGAGAAAAAAAAAAAAAAACAAATCAGTAATCCTGATTAGTGTAAGGACAACCTGAGTTTAGAAATGTTTGACAAGTTTAAAGTTAGTGCCACGAACATCAGTAAAATGGCAGTCATCAATACATGTGTAGATTCACCCAGTATGCACTGCTGCCCCCCCCAAAAAATCAAAACAAAACAAAACAAAACAAAACAAAACAAAACAAAACAAAACAAAACAAAACAAAACAAAACAAAACAAAACAAAACAAAACAAAACAAAACAAAACAAAACAAAACAAAACAAAACAAAACAAAACAAAACAAAACAAAACAAAACAAAACAAACAAAACAAAACAAAACAAAACAAAACAAAACAAAACAAAACAAAACAAAACAAAACAAAACAAAACAAAACAAAACAAAACAAAACAAACAAAACAAAACAAAACAAAACAAAACAAAACAAAACAAAACAAAACAAAACAAAACAAAACAAAACAAAACAAAACAAAACAAAACAAAACAAAACAAAACAAAACAAAACAAAACAAAACAAAACAAAACAAAACAAAACAAAACAAAACAAAACAAAACAAACAAAACAAAACAAAACAAAACAACCCCAGCCCGGTCCGTGGGTGTTTCAGTTCATTCCATTTTTGTTTGAAATTCAAAAACGAAAATAGGCAAATAACACCCTTTATGGTTAACATAGTCGATCAAGTATTTTGTCAATAGAGATTAGGGATTGTTAAAAATGATGAGAGTTTTTGTTTTGTTTCCGTTTTGAGTTTTTCGTATAACGACCTCAGTATTTGAAAGAAATATTCTTTAATAATATCTTTAAGCGAAAAGTTTTGTCCGTTTTTTGTCCGTGTCCTTCTGTTTTTACACTGACCATTCCCGCCAAAAGGAAGATATTATAAAAACGCTGAAGTCGCAACAGTCTTTGCTTGTTTAGTCAAGCATTCACCATTGAGTTACATGCATGTGAAAGTGTTTTGGTGTGAACGGGCTAAACGTATAAAAAACTGTGTTTACAAACGAAAACCCACACGTATGAATGGCTCTAAAACGATTCAAAAACACTCAACGGTTCGTGTGGACGGAGACTATAAAGAACGGTCTAATCAATTTCTAATTTTCTGGCTGTTAGAGAAACGATTTACGTCAGTATATTTTAACTCCCCACTGACTTGTTTATGAGTCCATCTTTGGCTTACTGAATTAGATTCTGAATGAAGTCGACGCTTACAACGTCCTCCATTGTGATATTTCCTTTTGGCGGGAATGGTCAGTGTAAAAAGGGAGGAAGGAAACGAAAAACGGACAAAACTTTTCGCTTAAAAATAAGTTTACGACTCAATATTTCTTTCAGATACTGAGCGGTCGTTATACGAAACGAAAAACGGAAAACAAAAAACCCTCGTTATCAATTACAATCAGTTATCTCTATTGACAAACTACTGGGCGACCCTATATCGCGGAATGGCGGAATGACGGAATGGCGGAAAACACCTCCAAATCCTAAAAGGCGGAACGACGGAAAATACCCCCAAATACTAAAACGCGGAATCGACAAACCCACAAAACTAATTACAACAAATAAAAAATGGCAATAAAATGAAGAAATTTGAACTATGTTGCAAAAAAAATACTGGGTCACAATAAAGAATGAAAAATATAATAGAAAATATAAAAAAGTGAATAATTTGATTTTCTATAAGCATTAAAAGCTATTTTGTCAATGAATGCGTTGTTTTTCACAATGCAAAAAAATTATTTCAGTACCGAGCATTGTTTGTTCTACTCAAGGCCAGTTTCGGCAGGCAGCAGTTCGTACGTCCTGAAACTATCATGATTTTGTTTGCTTTTTATTTCAACAATTACTCTCGTGCTGATAGAGTACAAACACTAAATGCTTGGATGACTCGTTGATGTTGGACTTGCGACGATTTTTGTTGCTTGACGAAAGCGACTACAAAGTCCTTTTCATGAGAAAGGTTTTTACGTCCGAGTGTCGAACAGCTCAAAGGAGATGCGGTGAAAATTATATTCCAACTAAAGGTGCATGAGGGAGCTGAGAGTAGTTCAATACAAAATGTGGCAAGGAATAAGAAATTATCTATTGGCATTTTCGCCTAACATCCGACACGTACAATCTTCCCGCGGAGTATAAACCCATGTAGAGCACGCGGTAAGTTAAGGTTATTACCGAGCAATTTTACCGAGCTGAGATCATGTGCCTAAAAATTGTTGCTTGTACACAAATCTACAACAGTTACATGTACATTACGTTCAAAGCTTCTCGAGTACTATACTGTAGGAACAAATCGCCGAAAATTATTGTAACGAAACTTAGCACCGTATATCGTTCGTATTATATATCGGGAAAAGGAAGTAAATAAGCTAGTTTGACAGACCAGAAGTTCACAGCAAAGTGAGTGAGTGACATAATTTGCATACGGAAGGATGGATGAATGTACATGGATTCATGAATGAGGAGAGGAAGAAAGAAAAGAAAAGAAGGAATGAAGTATATAATTGTCAATGTTGAGGATTTGTGATAAATGATCATTTATTGCTAAAGTATATTTCTTATTATTTATCTCATGTTTCTAAACAATCAATATCTTTCAATAAAGAAAATACGGCGGAAGTCGATAACATCAGTTGCGTGAATGAACTAATTAAACGCCAAGTGTAACCGGGCTGATGATACTATAATCAAAACTAAACTATGCATAGATATGTTTATATTAGTTTAGTTTTTTTAATTGTTTTTAATTTTTGTGATTTTGTTGGTTCCGCGTTTTAGTATTTGGGGGTATTTTCCGTCGTTCCGCCTTTTAGGATTTGGAGATGTTTTCCGCCATTCCGCTATTCCGTCATTCAGCCATTCCGCGATATAGGGTCGCCCCAAAATACTTGATCGACTATGTTAAGCATAAAGGGTGTAATATTCCTATTTTCGATTTTGAATTGCAAATGAAAATGAAATGAACTAAACACCCACGGACCCAGCCCATCCTCCACTTCAAGTAAACGCTTCGACTAAAAGACCAAACAGTGTATAGCTAGTACTGTTACTGACTTGAAAACAAAATGGCGAAGTTAACGTATAGAGGAAATTTCTTCGTGTTTACACTTTTCTTTTCTGGACTTCATTATTTGGCCCTGCTTCTTTCTTTTATTAGTGAAAACTTATGCAAACAATAACTAGTGCCAGTCTACTAAACAACGCTCGTGTGATTAGTAAGCGTGGTTACTGTATCCAAGAGAATCAATCAAGGCGGGCGTTCAAGTTGAATTAAGTCTTCTTTCATCCAATTTTTATCGCTTTTTCGTCTACTTTACGTATGCAAGGGCTGTATATACAGTAGCCACTTTATAAAGATATAATTTATTGTAAGAAATGGGCTGTTTGCAGTCGAAAAAAGGCGAAAAACTGGAGGAGGAAGAGCCAAAAGTTTTCAGTTGGCAAGTGGTTTTCGTGGCCTCGATTCATTTAATCAGGTCGTTAAAGTTTTTTCTCTTATTTCAATTTCCAGGGATCGAGAGGATCGACCAGATCCCAAAGATTTTACAATCGCTGATCTTAATGGGGAAACATCGGGTCGATTGCCAGGCAAAGTTAATGGCCAACAGTTTATTATTCGGGATTGTCAGGTGTGGTGGTGTTTATTATTCAGCCTGCTTTCAAAAGAATGATGAATTTGTGCATAAAATCGAATTTATATAATAATTGGCATATTACGCGCGCTCTGATTGGTATACTTTATGTAAAAATGTATACAAGCAAAAGCATTTATGATAAACCTGCCTTCAAAATCTTCATTAAAACATGTATAAACGATCAATGAATGAGATGTAAATACTTTACAAACGTGTAAAGTATTTTACTCTGACTTCCTTTCCACCCCTGAAGTGTCAAAATTGAGATGTTCCTCGAATTTGCGTGATATTTTTTTTTACTTCCAGCCAATAAAAAGAAAGTTGCATAAATGCAACCTCAAGATTTAATACTGTTCTGTCAATCATTTTTGTCACAGCCATTATACAAACCAGATACTGTTTTGTACAGATTTGCATAGGTCCCAACTAGAATTAATCAACCAAAGTTACAGAAAAGCAATAGTCATAACCTAACAGTTATTAACAGTATATTAGATGTGCATGCTTCTTTGAGTGTAGATTTTAGTATATATATGTATGATGAGCGGAGAGGAACAGGAGTCTAAATCTCCCTCCTCCCTACTTTTTGAGCCTATTTCTCCCTCCTCCCTACTTTTTTTCGGCCATTTCTCCTTCACTACATCTCATTATTTTACTGCCTCTTTTCTCCTTCCTCCCTACTTTTTTGGGGCTATTTCTCCCTCCTCCCTAAACCGTTCCTCTCCACTCTGATTAAAATTTATCTTTTTTTTACAACAGAACTCCAATATTTATCTATTTGACCATTCTGCTACAGTAACAGTCGATGACTGTATTGGGTGTACTATGTTTCTAGGTCCTATTAAAGGAAGGTATGGAAGAGAGTCAAGGTTAATTTAAGAAGTCAGATCAATGCTCAGCATATCATTGGGGTTTATCTACTACTGAAATCACTTGACTGTTAATTAGCACTGGAAAATAAATGATTGATACTGTTTTGAATTTTGGTTGACTCATATGACTATTTGGAGAGCTCCAATTAGTGAAGTTTTGCTTACAATGTACATTTCTGTTTCCCGCTATTGTTCTTTGATGAAACATATGTATGGGAGAAGGGTACATGTAGAATTGGCTCAAGCCAAGTGAGAATGTAATTTGCTTTAATTAATAGCAGCTAACTAAGTGCACAGCTGAGTGTTGACCACTTCTTTTATGACACAGGCTGCCAATTATAAAATAATGATTTTTTCTCAAATAAGAATAATACTATGTTCAGCAATTAACCATTCATCAGGAGTGCACTTTATATATACATGTATACATGTAGAATTTTGTTATATTAAATATTAATTATTTGTCCATCAGATTTTTCTAACATCTTTTCCACTTCCAAACCCACATTCACACATCACTCTGGTACAACTACTATAAAACCTCGAAGTGGATATACTTACAGTATCTTCTCTGTCTGGTTCCACCCAGCCAAATTTAGCTGCAATGTACCTATATTATATAATTATAAAACTCTCTCTAAGGCAGCTTTTATGCTGATCATGCTTTTGCTGGTTGGTCCTACTTGTAATGGCATTTAGCACTTAGCTATTTTCTGTTTCTTTTAGTGTGTTTTTCAGAGACTGTAAAGACTGCAAGATAGTAGTAGCATGTCAACAGTTTCGGTAAGAATACAAGTATATGTACAAACTAATACATTCATGTACTGTGCACTACACAGTCTGCATTTTTATGCACCTGTACCCCTATTTGCTATGTATCAAAAGAAAGTGGTGAACATGATCATAGGATGTACCAGATGTTTCCCTAAATACATCAAAAATATAAAGTTAAAGGATTGCTCCCACCACACAAATACATGGCTACTTGTACTGGCCAAGCATTCCACATTCCCTAGCTAGAATTAGTCAATCACAGCCCAACTTGGTGGCCCACCCAACTTGGTGGCTTAGGAGTCTAGTTGTAGTCTGTGATATCAGCAGCACTAATTTATACAAACCTGCACACCATCAACCTTTACTAGTTGCGTTCCGCAGGAGTTAAGGTACGAGAGGCAAACGCAACTGGCCTGATGTCGTTGTCGTGCTCCTGATAAAGGGCTGCGCCAAGACCATCTTTCGAGGCGTCCGTGAATAGAATAAATGGCTTCTGCCAGTCTGGGTAAATAAGAACTGGAGGGGATATTAAAGCATCGATGAGATTGTTCAAGGCTTGTTGATGTTTGTCCTTCCACGTTATGACAGTTGACGAAGTCAAACCCCCTTTTCTTGTGCTAGACGAGTCTGATTGTATAAGCTCAAAAAGACATTTTGCAGTCTTTGAAAAGTTCGGGATATACTGTCGGTGGTAGCCAAGAAGTCCTAACAGCTTCCGTACCTCCCCCACGGTCGATGGTTTGCTATCCTTCAGAGCAATCACGGCTTGCATATTAGACGGATCTGGGCGATGGCCATCGGACGACACTATGCGGCCTAAGCAAGTAACTTCGCGTTTAAACAATCTACATTTCCTTGGTTTCAGTTTAACTCCCTCGTCGCGCAGACGACGAAGGACCGTTCGTATATGTTCAACATGGTCCTCGAAAGTCTTACTAAACACAATAACATCGTCTATATACGGTATACAAATCTCATCTCTAAGGCCGGTTAGACAGTTTTCCATGAAGCGTTGATATTCAGCGACTGCATTTTTTAGGCCGAATGGGACACGAACCCATTCCCACAATCCCCATGGAGTCACGAATGCTGTAAGGTGTCTCGAAGTAGGCGCGATAAATCCTTGGTGGTACGCCTTCCCCTGGTCCAACATACTAAACCATGCGTTACCGCCCAAATTATCCAGTATGTCTTGCACTCGTGGTAACGGGTGTCGGTCCGCGAAAGTCTTTTTGTTCAACTCCCGGAAATCAACACAAAGACGTAAATCGCCGTCCTTTTTCCTAACACACACAATGGGCGAAGCATAGGCTGAGCGAGAGGGTCGTATCCAGCCTTTGTTTAAAAGGTCTTCGATGTAAGTCTTAACTTCTTCATACAATGGTCTAGGTACTCTCGTGTAATTCCTTTGAACAGGTTGATTATCAGTTAGATTAATGTCCATCTGAAAATCCGGTATACAGCCAATATCAGTGTCATTCTTTGAAAAAGATTCCGATTCATCGATCAACATTTGCGTGACCAGCGAGCGCTGTTCGTCAGTTAAATCTCCAACATCAATTTCGGCCAATGAACCCGTCAATTCGCCAATTTGCTTCTCGTGTTGTTTTGTTTGTTTTCCGTACTTTTCCGTAACTGCTACGTCATTAACGCAATTAACATTAAACTCAGAACATTCCTTGGGTTTAACCTCTAGAGGCGTGACAGAACGAACAAGATGAAGTCGGCCAATAATAGTCCTTCCTTGTAACACAATGTCGTGTTTAGTATTGTTTGTAACTTGTACACGAATAATATTAGACGTGCCACGCTGTAGTGTCACTAACGTTTCCTGTATTTCTAAACCCGACGGTATGTGGTCACTCATTTCCGGTTCCAGCAGTGCCGGCGTTTCATTTTGCAAGTATCCGGTGTTAGCACGGCATACAACTATAGCAGTATCCGATTTCGGGATGACGATTTTCTTCTTGTTCGTTTTAACAACACAAAGTTCTTCCGTTTGATTGACTGATTGAATGAAGTTAACTATTGCACATGCATTTTGACTAGCTTGTCCTTTAAAATTCGCCGATAATAACGAGTGAAGAGCGTTTTCATTGCTGTCATCGCCTTGAAAGGTGGTTACAACTTGCTCGATAACATTGTATCCAATTATTGGTAACTCAAGCGGATTCTCGGAGACAAGAAATGGCACTTTGAATTGATGAGCTACATCGTTTGGGCTATTAAGTTCAAAGTCCACCTCCACCCATCCAACAAAAGGAAGTTTGGTCCCATTCGCTGCTTTTAAATCTAAAGGTGTGTGGCCAATCAGTTCAGCAATACTTCGTACACTTATCAACGGGAAATTCTGTTCAACAAATTCTCTAGATATTACAGAAACTTGGGCTCCGGTGTCCCAAAGTGCTTCTACTTTAACATTATTCAAATAACAAAAAATTGTACACTTACGTCCAACAAGCTGTCCCAAAGTACTCCTTTGTTTTGGAGTCAAATGGCAAACAAAAACTCCATCATCAGTGTCATTATCAATGTCAACATTGTCTTCCTGTCTCGCTGACAAGTGATTGATAGCAATACACAAAGGCTTGTGAGTTTTCCAATCCATTCTTTGACATTTATCAGAACAGTAGTAAACACTTTTACATGAAGCACAACAATTCCATAATCCACGTTCAGAGCAGTTATTACAGACTCGGGACTTTGCATGAGTGTCATCAGCCGCTACTTCCCGTCCCTTGGTCGTAGCGTCATCCCGTTTCCCGACGAAGATTTACACCCCCGCGCTAGGTGATCCGTTGACCCGCACTTGAAGCAGTGATCACATTGCGTGACATTTTTCTCTTCGCAAGATTTACATTTCCTTCTAGTCTTCTTAGATGCAGAGTTTCCGGCGATGTTTTCACGGCGAGATGCCTCAAACTTTGCGTTTAGTTCTGCAACTTGGGCCTGCAGGGTTTCCAAAGTCGTCATCAAACTAGGGTTGCCCTTCGGTTTATTGGGCTTTATCGGCGTACTATCTGTGTCCCCTACTGCGTTCACCGATGCTTTTGTTTCTTTAGTAGACGTCGTACGCAACTTCAAATGTCGCTCTCCTTCCACGGAAACAATCTTGTTCAGGGACTCCATTATTTCTTCGTCGGTAGCTCCTTCTTTATGAAGAACATTTCTTATTTTGTTACGAATAATTTCATCGCGGAGGCCTGTTTCAACAGTGTGAATAAACAAACATTTGATGAGGCTTTGATCGTATTTCATGCCATCCTCCGCTTTCGACGCAAAAATAGTCCGCTCTCTTAGAGACAGAGCTCTTAGTAGGAAATCCTGTGGGCTCTCCTTCGACCCCTGTACTAGGGTAGTCAGCTCCTGATATAGCTCGGTCGATGATTTCTCCTGGTAGTGTACCCTCAGAATTTGACGTAGTTTCTGTAACGTTATGCCCTGCATCATCTCCAAATACGATTTAAGTTTGGTACCTGAGTTGATGGCGCGAATTACGGCGTCGATAATTTCGGTCTCCTTATACCCTTTCGCCACGCCACTGTCAATTTGTCTCATAAGACCAACATGCGACAATTTATCCTTTTCACCGCCAATGGAACCCGATATCTTGAATTCTCTTCTAAGGATTTGGTCGATCTTGAGGAGTTGACTTCCACTTTCAGTTGGGCTGACTGTTTTTTCCTCAGTCTCTTTTAGAAGTTTTAGCATTTTAGATTGTAATACTTCGTATTCTTGTCGAGCTTTTTCGTAATCCGTTTGGGCTGAAGGCAGAGGGCTATCGTCCGATTCCGTGCAAACATACTTCCACGCATCCTGTACGAAGGCATCCTTGTCCTCGTGTTCGTCAATAAGTTTCTCAAACTCTCTCCTTAGTGTCTTTGCTACGTGGAGACGGCCTTTCGTTATCGAAGAACCAACATCGACCTTTTTCTTAAAAGAAATTGCGCGAGATCTTCCAATCCAGTCATAGGCAAGCTACAAATTTTAGCTTCGATTTCCAATTGGAGATCCTCGGTCGATTTCCCTTCCAGCGTCATGTTGATTCTACGTCCTTCCTCCGCTATGAGACTAATAACAGGCTAGCGAAAACAAGCAACAAACATAATAGTTCCTAATCATGCGACGGTATGTCCATGTGGTACCCCAGGTTGACAATCTTGGTAAGATCATGGCAAGATCATGGCAAGATCTTTTCAAGATCATGGCAAGATCATGGCAAGATCATGGCAAGGTCTTGCCATGATCTTGGAAAGATCTTGCCATGATCTTGGAAAGATCTTGCCAAGATCTTACCAAGATCTTGCGAGATTTGTTCCATGATCTTGGATGATCCTTAATGATCTTGAAAGATCTTATCATGTAATCTTGGCAAAATTAATGACTCTTATGCAAGATCTTGTAAGATCATGCCAAGACCTTGTAAGATCATGCCAAGACCTTGTAAGATCATGCCAAGATTGGTATAAGATCTTGTAAGGCCATGGCAAGACCTTGTAAGATCATGGCAAGATCTTGCAATATTTTCATGGATGCAGGTACATACTGTCACAACATTAAAGCCACTCATAGTGTATTAAGCAATTTATTCCTTTATTTTCAATTGATACTCTAAATCTATTTAAAAAGTATATACATTATTAATCATTTAATTAATATAAATTAAAGCTCATGCTACAGTAACATTCTTGTACATCCATATTACATGTATGAATAATTGACTCTTCTTATGCTAGAGAATATGTCAAAATGTCAAAAATATATTCAATCAAGGAATTCATTTTGGCTTGTCAAAAATAGAGAACTTGCAAAATTTGAACATTGGACTAACTAATAAAGATACATGTATGAATTTTTTTAAAGCTAAATATTTTTTAGGAACTTTTGAATAATATTTTCTCTGTTAGTGAAGCCCAATTCATTTTTATTTTTGAAGATATTTCTTACAGTGGCAGTAAGACGAGAAGAGTCAATTATAAATAAATGTTGATTGACCTTAAATGGAAATAAAATATCAGAAAACTTCAATCATTACTTGCATGTTCCCTTTTTAAAATGCTCACTATTTGTTTTATGGGAATTGAAAATATATATCTTAAATTTGCACGGACTGCATTGAGCAATAAGTAAGCCACTCAAGCAATAAACAATTCATTTCTTTATTATGACTCTCAAGCCTTTTATACAATATATTTCCAATGAAAGATTACTTTAAAATTAAGTTACTGCAACTTTGTAATAATTATCATTTGTTTGGACTTTATAAGTCTTGTAAAACATTCACTTTTCTATAAGATTATCTTGCTTATCAGTACTCATCAATACAGATAATTGAAACTTTGGTTCTCACTATATATTTGCCTAATCTCCAAGTGAGAAAAAAAGCTTTGCTATGGGACTATGAAATTACTAGTAATGATCTCTCTCTCTTTCTTTCTCTCCTCTCTCTGAAATGTTTAATAACATGTTACCAAATAAATTTCTACAAATGGTTTTAATTAATTAATTCAGAAGAAAAATTCAAGTAAGTTATGTTGTATCACTTATCTGTTGGCTAGTGATCAAGTACAATCCTTGAACACACGTGGAAATCATATAATTCAAATGCTGGTAGAGTCTGCTTGAGTTTAAACACAGTCTGTTGTCATAAATTATCTCTTGCTTTTCTAATACATCTTGTCCATAACATCTATAAAAATAAATCATAATTACTTTAATGTTTCAAGGTTTGAGCGAGAAGGATTGTGGTGTTTCATTATCAGTTTAAAAGAGGACGGGGTCGAAACCGCCAGCTCACGTCTTCAAGCCAGCTTGTATTATACAAATTTTGTGACTTGATTATAGTTATGAACAGTAGAAGCTACTCTGTTTATAGAAATGAAATTTATAAATACTTCAAGCTTTCATTGTTTAATATAAAAAGCAAGAACTTACCGGCTGAATTTTCAAAATTGTGACTCGATTCTTGACCGTAACATATGAAGTAAAAATAGGTCGTTGAATGCCCCAGAAACCGTTCAGACTTCTACTTCTCCAAGGCCTTGCTTTTCTCCTAAACAATGCCTACCATTTACAGTAATTACTACGTTTTTCTGCTCCATTTAACGGCAATAAAAGCCATTAAGCATTGGCGACTTTTTCGTAGATAGAACGTTGTTGATTTCAGCACCGAATCCGCCAAAACCATTTGAATGCTATCACGTGATTGAATACTTTGTTTTCATTGGATATTTGTGAATATCCGCTGGTCAGTCAGCCTGCACCTTCACTTGAGAGCCGCCATGTTTGTCTAATACGAACTTGAAACGTGGGTCAGAACAAAAGTTGAAATATCTGATATTTCTCAATCAAAAATTGTCAATGGCACCAAAATTTTCAAGACTCTCAATCGCTATGCATTTTTTTATAGCAAACAGGATGTATTTCTGCACAAAATATCGCTGGATCAAAGCTTTTATAGATGTACAGACTGTAGCAAGCACGTCACCAGTTATCACTTATTAAACCTATTTGTTTGCAAAAAAAAACAGAAAAACTATCACATTGCCGTAAAGGTTATTTTTGAGTGAAACCCTTCTTTTTATCCTGTAAAATCTTGTCAACTGTCCTTGAAGATTCTGCAAAAAACGGTCCAAGGTCTCCTTCAAGATTATATATGTCAAGATATTTGAAATCTTCTCAAGATCTTTGATCTTGTCAGCTGATAATCTTGGTAAGGTCTTGCTAAGATTATAACAAGATCTTGTCAAGTTTATGAAGCAATCTTACCAAGATTATCTGCCAAGACCTTGCCAAGATCTTTGCAAGATCTTGATAAGATCTTGCCAAGATAATCTAAGATCTTGTTATGATCTTGGCAAGATTATTACAAGATCTTACCAAGATTACATGCCAAGATCTTGCCAAGGTCATGGCAAGATTATAACAAGATCTTGTCAAGTTTATGAAGAAATCTTACCAAGATAATCTGCCAAGACCTTGCCAAGATCTTTGCAAGATCTTGATAAGATCTTGCCAAGACAATCTTCTAAGATCTTGCTAAGATATTGGCAGAGTATTGCTAAGATCTTGCCAAGATCATGGCAAGTCCTTGGCAAGATTATGACAAGATCTTACCACGATTATGTGCCAAGATCTTGCCCAGATCATGGCAAGATCTTCCAAGATCTTGCCATGATATTGGCAAGATAATCTTGGACAGATCTTGGCACACTTTTGACAAGATCTTGCTATGATCTTGGCAAGATCTTGATAAGATCTTGGCAAGATACCTGTTTGTCAAGATCTTGACAAGGTCTTGGCAAGATCTTCCAAGATCTTAGAGGATCTTCCAAGATCTTGACAAGATGCTCAACCTGGGGTCCACGAGCCACAACCAATGGAAGGCTGATGTCCACCAACGACAAAGATCCAATATCCAACTTCTCCAGTCAATGTTGAGGTCGGGGTCACCAAAATGTTACACTCCTGGTTTGACTTCAAAGTAAAACTCCTTATCTTCGGTTTGTGTTCTTTATTATTCACGAATATTCGAGGTTCTCCTTTACAACTATACAACACACGTGTTCTGTAATCTGACTCCTAATCTTAACTACTGAAATATGTGTCACATGAGCTACGTCACATGTACAACACGCCGGGCACAAAGGACCCAAAAAACGGCACTTTAAATGTGCCATTTTTGCCTTAACCTTTGTATCTTCAACAATATTTGATCGTTTGCGCATGCAATGAAATTTTCAGTGATGGATAACTATAGGTGGCGATTTATTTTCCCATGTTTAAAAGTTACCACTGACGTGATTTTGACGTCATAGCGAATTGTTACATTTCTCGAGAACATCCAGATTACTTCAAGAGATTCTTAAAACTACATATTCTTCTTCAACTTCAAACAAAAAAGTTGAATGAAGAAGAAGTAATATTAATTGTCAAATAATTTAATAATCATATGGGAAATAGTAAAGAAAATTTATGAAAATTACTTCTTCATTCAACTTTTTTGTTTGAAGTTCGGTTGTTCTTATACTTTGCATAGTGAAAGAGCTTCGAAGTCCCCAAAATCCTATCTCTTTTGATTTTTGATTTTTTGAAGATAAGTATTAGAAACATTAATAAGAATATATAGCAAAATCCTCTAACGTCATAATGACGTCACCGATAATTTGAAATATCCCTAATAAAGCTCGATGACCAAAAGTTTTAACTTAGTTACGTAGAAACACTTCATAATAGTGATACATGTTCGTTGCATCATCACTTGCCGTTTCCAATGGCTTCTAATGGCTTTTAATGGTTATTAGTGACGTCACTTTTATGACGTCATCGTGAAACAAAAATCCCTTATAACTCGACAACGAAATGTCGGATCGAGATAAAAATTGCACCAAATTTTAGAGAATGGCATTTTCTTTCAAACTATGTAGTTTTAAGAATCTATTGAAGTAATCTGGATGTTCTCGAAAAATGTAACAATTCGCTATGACGTCAAAATCACGTCAATAGTAACTTTTAAACATGTGAAAATAAATCGCCACCTATAGTTAGCCATCACTGAAAATTTCATTGCAAACGATCAAATATTGTTGAAGATACAAAGGTTAGGGCAAAAATGGCACATTTAAAGTGCCGTTTTTTGGGTCCTTTGTGCCCGGCGTGAAAGGAAAGCACGTGTCACACAAAAAAATATAACCTGGACATTACTTACTTCAAGGCAAGGCAATGTAGACTTCATCAAAATTGGAAATAACTGTAATCAAATAATTATTAAATTATTAATATTATTAATTACTATAAATTATCAAATTACTATTATTAATTACTATAATCAAAGTAAATATGGCATGTGAATGGACTTTAACAGATAATAGTGAAGTTATTCACTACAACTGTCGTATTCTCCAGAAGAAGTCTTTACCTGGACATCGCCATTTTTTATGTGTTTCTTAATTAATAATATCTTGTTTAAATACGTCACAAGTTGCTAGGTAACAATCTTCCACAGTAAACAATGGGTAAAAACCGAACAAACCTTTAGACCAAAGTACAGCCAGTTTCTGAAAAGTGAAGGCAAAACATAATCAATCCTTGTAGGTTATAATACTAGTTTTTGTTTTATACTTTCCAGCGATATCTTCTCTGTGAGGAAGAAATGAGCGACACACATAATAGTACCTTTAGGTTCCTGAGGATGAGTCTTTTTTGTTTATTTGTTTTGTTTGTTTTGGTTTTCCAAGGAAACCGTATCTGTTGTCATCATAGAATGATGTATAGTCACCGTATATTATGCAATGATATTTAGAACTAGTTCAAATGTATACGCACCGAAACTTGTTTGCGTGTTGAATCTTTCATCGTTAATTCAAATCTGCTAAAATTTCTGTATTTACAATCGGCTGAGCTTCTACCATGCATGAGGTCTGTCGGTATTCCAGTGGGCATTTTTCCCGGAAATCAATTAATAGCAACCAATGATTTCACGAGAAATGAAGGTAAGAAAGAAAACTATTGTAAGAAAGACAAATTTAAATTGTCCTAATTTTCAACGGAAAAATAGGTGGTTCCCTTACCTTAATATCCTCCTCTTCTGATGATGATTTGTTGGATCAGTGAATAACGACATATTTATGAAACCAAAGCCAATCAGAGCGCGCGTCATTACATGATTATTTACTTCTAAAATAGGTAAATGGTAAACTAGTTTGATGAGAATACCTTTTTTGGTCGTGAAAATCTTGCTAGATGCATTCCCATACCCTGCAAGATTTTTGGCATATAACTTGAATTCATACGTTGTATCTTGTTTCAGGCCACTCACAAACTTCTGACTGTTTGACACGTTGATGATAAAGGACTTTGAACCAATCACTAATTTGTAGTGAGTAACAGAGCTACCACCATCGTACAATGGTTCTTTCCATTTCACAATTACCGATGAGGCTGTAATATTTGTGATGGTAACTATTGGCTGTCCGGGAGGAACTCCTAAAATGTCCAAATAAATGTTCTATGAAGCATACAATACGTTGAATGGTCTTGACAATAGAAGACTGGGAAAAAAGTATAGTAGCAACCAATGATTTCACGAGAAATGAAGGTAAGAAAGAAAATTATTGTAAGAAAGACAAATTTAATTTGTTCTAATTTTCAACGGAAAAATAGGTGGTTCCCTTACCTTAATATCCTCCTCTTCTGATGATGATTTGTTGGATGAGTGAATAACGACATATTTATGAAACCAAAGCCAATCAGAGCGCGCGTCATTACATGATTATTTAATTCTAAAATAGGTAAATGGCAAACTTGTTTGATGAGAATACCTTTGTTGGTCGTGAAAACCTTGCTAGATGCATTCCCATACCCTGCAAGATTTTTGGCACATAATGTGACTTCATACGTTGTGTTCTCTTTCAATCCACTCACAAACTTCTGACTGTTTGACGCGTTGATGATAAAGGACTTTGAACCAATCACTAATTTGTAGTGAGTAACAGAGCTACCACCATCGTACAATGGTTCTTTCCATTTTACAATTACCGAAGAAGCTGTAATATTTGTGATGGTAACTATTGGCTGTCCGGGAGGAACTCCTAAAATGTCCAAATAAATGTTCTATGAAGAATGCAATATGTTACGTAAGTTATGGTCTTGACAATAGAAGACTGGGAAAACATTCCTATAGTTTTAAGTCTTTGAGGTTTATCAGACGTGTAGAACTGTTCCATGCCATCTTCAGTGATGAACGACAAAAAGTTACTTAACATTTTCCGTGCGTGTGTGCTCTAATAGATGTACAGATGATGTCAAAAATGTGGCGCGAACAAAAAGTATAGTATACACCACGAGACGAAGTCCAGTGACGGTAATGTGGTTCTCCACATTTTGACGTCTTCTAGATCTGTGCATCTTTTTGAATACAGATCCACGGAAAAATGCAATCTATAAATTTTATGTAACATGCATTCATCGAAACATTTCGACCAAGCAGAACGTGGGTAACATTCAAAGAATGTCATCTCAGCTTATATGATATGTGAGTTGAGTTAATTGGTGTCTTCTTTGTCTCAAGAGTATTTTTACAGGTAGTCTGGTTTGTATCCTTAAATAAAACCCACACTGTTTAGTTCCTCAACCAAGTGACCCCTATTCAAACATGGCCTATATTGCGGCAGCTTAGTGTACCATTAGCCTTCAACCCGGCAGGTTGATAGAACAATAGAAAATATTAAAAACAAACAAACAAACATTGAATCATGTTGCTTTTTAAACCTACCCATCTTGCACGTGACTCCAACATCCTCCCCATGATAACATACTGCCTCTCCCCATCCACCATGACTACATTTTGCAATGGACATTTCTGTACCAGTACAACCAAGGCCATTAAACCATATTATGCCTTTGACAGCACTAAAGTTTGCATGTCTGACAACTTGTACTCCAGGGTACCCAAGCATACGACAAACCACCTCAGCGTCGTTCTTGTCCCATACATCATCACATACAGTACCCCACTCGCCATGGTACCTGACTTCAACTCGACCAGAATTGGGTGATGTTCCTTCAGCTAAACGAACTTGAACTGGTGGGATATCTAAGAGTTGCAAAAAAGCCTAAGATTGATTTCTTGACAGTCACTTTAATTTGTAAGAAATACTTTTCATTAGTATTTTACAAGTCGTAACTATTACAATTCCCTTGAATCTGATTGGTTGAAAGATTGCCCTGATTTTAGCATTTATTGAACAGCCATCAATGGTAATCGGACAGGCATCATCGATGACAGGACATAGGAAGTAATCATTATTTTGCCTTATTTTATTTTTTTTCTTTTATAACTATCATACTTTTTTTTTGTATCTACTGCAGATACAGTAGTTTTTCGGAAAATACGCGGGAACAAAGAAGTAAAGACGAAATGACGTACGAATCGACCAAATGTCTTTCGGAAACATTCAGAAAAAATCACGGACAAGTAACTGTCAAGCACGAAGTGAGTACGTTGACAATTTTGACGGTCAAAAATCTTGGTAAACGATGTTTTTAACAATGTCTTTATGCCCATTGATAAGGTTCAGCTTTATAGAATGTGTCAGGTTTATTAGCTTATGGAGAATTTTTGAATCAAAGCAAATATATGCTATTTAAAATAATCTTCATTTCAACTTTTTCAAGCCCTTTACAATTGGGCAATCATCACAGGAAGCCCAATTCATTTGAATCAAGAACATAAAATATTAAAATTGAAATGGGAGATCTGTTATTAGGTAGTAGTTGTTTTGAGTTGTTTTACAATTTCATCTAAAGTCATGATTAGTGTAACCTGGAAGAGAGAATTCTTGTTTTGTGTAAATACAACTATTTATCTGTGTCATTCTATTCTACATAGTACAAAAACAATTCAAGATGCCACAATACTGTCAAGACAGAAAAATCTAAATATAATGTTCTGCAATGTCCAGTTTAATTGAAGGATGTTAAAATTGTTCAGCACTTATGTGAACCAAATCAGTTTAAGGGATTTTTCCATTCTATTTCTGAGAATTATGAAGCACTACTACAAAGCCAATTATCAAATCTGACTGAATCTGAATAAATATCACTGTGGTGACTGACGGCTTGCAAGCCTTATAAATTTCAGGAGACTGAAGGGCAAGAGTTTTTTCAAACCCTAAAGCAAATGCTATAAAGTTTGTTCAACTCAGTATATAACAAAGTATAAACAAAGTATTTAAAACTAGACGCACAAGTGCGTTCACTCGTGCCCCGGGAGCCCCTTTTAGGAGAGGCTCCAATGACTCCCCGTTCGTATTCTTCCCCGAGCCATTTCACGCATTCTTCACCATTCCGTGAAATAGTTAATCGTAAAATAAGACCTTTTTTGAATCGGCTAACTTCAACTAAAGAATATCTGATTAGTCAATTTGCCTGTCATCAGCTATTAGTGGTTGCCTTTGCCCTTCTATTATCATACATGAGTATTATATATCTCCGACATGCAAAAAATATTACCTACGAACATACCAGTTTATTCAACTTTTTATTTCACTATGCATCTCAATTGTTTGCTGCCAATTTTGGCATTGCATGGAACGGTAGGTTCCATTTGTATTTTTGTTCGTTCATGTTTCGGATGTTTTATATATGAATACAAGACGTTACGTGACCAACAAGGTCAAATGGAACCTACCGTTCCATGCAATGCCAAAATTCCGATATTAAAATTCAGTACAAAAACCTCTCAAGATCTCTTGAATGCTTGAATGAGGAATATAATTGACTTGCTTCTATGTATGTTTGTTTAGCAACATTGTTTTAGTGCAGGAAAAGCCTGTCTCTGAAAGCTATTTTCTTTGTAGTCGGCCATCTTGCATTCCTAAAGTTCCTGGCTTGCGTTTGCAGTCGCTCAAATGTGATGAATGAAGGGCATTGTTTTTTAAAAGTTCTTAACCAATCAGAAGTAGCTGAGGACTAACATAGGAAAAACATTTGCAGTTTATAACTCGTTCCCGGCCTAAAGGCCTGGGCACGAGTAATTAGTATTCACCAACATAAGGGCTATTACAAATCCTGCATTCTGATTGGCTCCCTAACCTCGGGCTATTGCTGATAGCCCGAGTTGAGAGGAAGCGCGAGTAATAATATCAATAAAACATTTTTCTCTCTTTGTTTTGCATGTTTTGTTTAGTCTCATTCACCTTTGGCCCAATATGTTGGTGAATACTAAAACAATTAGACTTCTCGGCCTCATGGACTACGAGTTTGAATAGCCCATTCGGTTTACGGCCTCATGGGCTATTGACTAGTAGTCCATTCGGCCTCGAGGTCTAATTGTTAATTATCATTATTTGCTTAAATGGGAGCTCCGCTATTAGCTAGGTAGTACCTAATTTTTATATTAAATTAGTTGGAATTCCATCCGGTATCGTGTTCAAGAACGAGAACCGATGGTACAGTGCTTTTGGAGTTGCTAAAGAAATAAGTTCTTCGAAAATGTGAATGATTTCATTTCGACTCCAGTAAGAGAGAATCTTAAGGCCCGCGCAAACGACTTCAACATTTGTTTCAACATCACTTCGATTTTGTTGAAAATCAATGTTGAAGTCGTTTGCCACCCCCTTTCAACAATGTTGAAGCGTGTTGAAACGTGTTGAAACGATGTTGAATGAAGTTTAAAAGAGTTTAAACTTTGCTTCAACATTGCTTCAACATTTCTTTTGTTCTCTGAATGTTGAATCAAAGTTGAAGTCGTTTGCCACCCTCTTTCAACATTGTTGGGTTTGCGCTTGCACTCTAAGCCGTCTTGTAGTGTTTCAACACTGTTGAAAGGGGGTGGCAAACGACTTCAACTTTGCAATTCAACAAAATCGAACGGATGTTGAAACAAATGTTGAAATCGTTTGCCACCCCAGTGTTCAACATCGTTCAACATTGTTTAACAGCGTTCAACAAAATCGAAAGGATGTTGAAACAAATGTTGAAGTCGTTTGCGCCGGCCTTTAAAATAAACAGAAAACGAAAATACCATTTTGACAAAACGTAATCAGAAAGTCGTTAAAGTCCCAGATAACATGTAGGCCCGTGCTTTCACTACACTACCTCGTGTTATCCCAACATCACGCGCGTATTTAGATCAGGCTATATAACACGAAGTTTTATATTTCTAGATCTTAAATCTAGACTGATTCCATTATTTTAGTTAGTGTTCGTGCACGGGTAGGTCGCGACCACCATAGGAAGCCCAACTGAGGAGCGACTAACGCATGGACTAGTCTAATCTGCTTTTTACATGTTCTGTAACTCGATGTTAATATAGTCCAATCCACGAGTTAGTTATATACGCCATTGGCGGTTTGATTATTTTTGATAATGACGTCTACATACAAGAAGCAGTTGTGATTGGCTGACCTCGAAAATATCAAAACAAAACAAAAGAGCGTTATCAAAATCAAACAATCAGGACTCGTGTGGTAAATATTTTACAGATTAAACCATGCATACGTACCTCCATCTACCTGACAAACTACACCAGCAAGGGTTTTATACGAGCACCGATTATATACATTCCACCATCCAATGTGATAACACTCTGCAATCGACTTTTCTTTACCACTGCATCTCACATTGTACATGAGTATTTTTGTTGTTGTCTTTCCTTCAATGTACCAAATGGGATTTACAGCTGCTTTGTAACCAAGCATTCGACAGATCACGTGAGCATCCTTTATATCCCAGCTATCATGACAGACTGCTCCCCAGGTCCCTTTGTACTGGATTTCCACTTGACCAACATGCCCTACATTAGTTCCCACCAGACGAACTTTAATCGCTTTTTCCTCTGAAAACAAGTAGCAATAAAAATTGATATGGAAAGGATTTTTCACTTAATTCTGCTTGCTTTCAAAATAAAATGTTAACTGTTTATGTTTTTATAGGCGGTTTTACCTGATGTCAAATTCCAACATACAACTGAAGCATCTTGACTGTGATCACAGCTAATAGGATATTGAGGGCATTGTTCAATAGATGTTTCAGATCCATAGCAATACAGCCATTTAGGATGAATAGGACCAGTTCCCTTGACTTTAGCAGTACCAGCTGACACAACCTTGGAGTACTTCAACATGCGACACACCACATAAGCTTCTCGTAAGTCCCAGTTTTTATTACAGATGGTGTTCCATGGACCGTTATTTGTTCTCACTTCTACACGGCCATCGTGTGGAGTTGTACCGTCCACCAGACGAACTTCAACAGCACTTTTGTTTTCTGTCAAAATTATAAAGTTTATTATTTGCATTATTCATTTACTCTCAATCAGTATACTGTATAGTACCAGTACAGAAGCAACAGTTAAAACATCTCAAGCACCAAACTAAAATGAATCAAACATTGTCCTAGATTGGTTTTTGCTGCCTGATTCTAATTATGCTATGTGTTTAAATTTTACTTAAAGCTTGTAGCTAGTCGAGTGAGTTTTTTTTTAACTCGAAAACCAAGTCGGGCTTCTATGGAACTTACCTTTGATTATCAGCAAAAGTACAAAGAAGAACAACACTCTCTCCATTCTAGCCAGATTTGAGTTGGTAACAGTAACTTTGAAAGTCAGTAGCCTTAACGCAACAGTCTTTCAAAACACAGGAAGCTTAACACTAGTTATGTTCTCTGTTTTCAAAACACGAAAAATAAATTGTTGTTTAAGTTAGAATTGTAAACGCATACGCAGTAAACAAAACGAAATATATAGATTGTCTTCACACAGGAACTAGAAGCGCGTTTTAGCACTAGTTATGTTTTTTTATATATAAAATGAAAAAGAAATTTTGGTTTTGAACACATACGCAGTAAAAAGACAAAACGAAATATGGATACGTGATAACTCCACGATAAAAAACATCAACCACAACCCACGGTTCGGGCCCACCTGGGGCTCAGAGTTTTCTGTAGTGGTTGATGTTGTGTTTTTTAACGTGGAGTTATCACTTATCTGTTCAATTTATATGTATTTTTACCATTTCTAAAACGAAATATATAAGCTGTCTTCACACAGGAAATTCGAGGCGCATGTTTAATTTTCACATTAGTAGTTATGTCAGTTCTATATAAAATGAAAAAGAAATTTTGGTTTAAGTTTTTTTTTTTTAAATTTTAATTCAATATTTTAACAGGAGCATCTAATTTAGCTATAGCTAGTTTAAATAGAGTCCTGTGTAACACAATAGAATCACAAAATTAAAGTTGTAAACGCATGCTCAGTAAACAACAAAACGAAAATCACTGAATATATTTTGAAATTCAATTAGGTAACCCTTTACCCTGTACATATGTACGCGATTTTGATCTAGATACTAGGATTTGATGTCCTCTTTTATCCTGGGTCTGCGTGGGTAATAGCTGATAGCGAACTTGAAGATGTGACTACGAGTATGAAATTGAGTACAAGTTTTAAAATTGGCCTTGCGTGAGTTGTTGATACTGAACCGTAGTCCTGTACATAGATTGAACCATCAATTATAAGAAATGGAAAATTGGATATGACGCGCGATTCAGTATCAACAACCCAAACAAGATCAATTTAAAAACTCGTACTCGTACTCGTTGTCAAATCTGAAGTTTACTAATTATTGTATTAAATATTAATATTGATATTATTATTAATATTATTATTAAATATATAAGGATTTGATGTCCTCTTTTATCCTGGGTCTGCATGGATAATTGTTCCCTGAAGGTGGGTTAGCAGTAACCCCGGGTTAACGTTAAAACCAAAGGTTTTCTTCAGACTTAACTCTGGCTGAGTGTGACCCACCTCTATAGCAACCGGACCTTGATAACTAGCTAGTTATTGAGTGATTTTATTCAATCCGTGAAAAAGATAACTAGTGAGGACTAGTTGTCATCTAGTAAGTTCAGTGACACCGAAGTAAATCAATCAAGTCCCGGTTTCTGAATGATACAATCGTTTATTTGTTTGAAGATGAAATCGAAACTGCTCCTTTTCACGTCAGACAAAAATATCAGAATACTATTTTGTCACTGATTTAAATAGCCTAAAACTCTTGACTAGCTATATTCATATTCAGATCGATCTCAGGTCATTTCCATCGTACGCGTTCTTTCTTTCTTTTTCTTTCTTTCTTTCTTTCTTTCTTTCTTTCTTTCTTTCTTTCTTTCTTTCTTTCTTTCTTTCTTTCTTTCTTTCTTTCTTTCTTTCTTTCTTTCTTTCTTTCTTTCTTTCTTTCTTTCTTTCTTTCTTTCTTTCTTTCTTTCTTTCTTTCTTTCTTTCTTTCTTTCTTTGAATATTCATAGAAGCAGAGACATCGAATCGACTTACGTTACGGTTGAAGATTTGGGTGCCCCATCCACGCTATCCTAGTGCTACCTCGGTAGAATCGTCCCAAAATTTGATTCTTATTTTTTTCTACTTTAAAATTATTCATTTATTTTGTTACTTTATTTTTGCTCCGAGGGAAGCCCATTCACGTGTTACAGGTTCAAGACTTGCGCCGAAGCCGGATTTTCTTTCTTTCTTTAGGTTTCATCTTCTTCTCGTGAAATATTTTCAGCTATTTTCAATATATTTCAGTTGGTAATATAAAGATTAACTTAATATATGATTATTATATATTTTCAATCTGAGCAGATCTTTTTAACAGTTTCCTTGTCCATATTATTTTGTAAAGCATATTTTCGAAACGGCTCTCGAAAGTAGATATTTTCATAATCTCCAACGTTTATGCTTTTTGTTGACAACTGTGAACCAGCGCATATATTTTCGATAAACGTTGACGTTTCAACGTTTCAACATCCATCAGCTGTTTTCTCAAAGAAGCGTGTACAATTATTTATGAGCTAAGCCAATCCTTCTAGATAGGATGATGGAGTAAGAGAAAATGAGGCAACTAGGAGGAATCCCCGTACCCTATCAGGAGTATTCTTTGATGCTATTTGGAATCAAGATGAACCATTTTTACATTCTTGCAATGCTCGTGCGAGGTCGTGCGACCACTTGCTGGTTGTTTTATTGTTATCATTTTGACACTAGTTGACACTACCGAAACATGTCTGTGTACAGTTCGAGAATGTCGATCGTCCATTCTATTAGACATCATTTTCCTTTTCTACCAAAAGGGAGGGAGTGAGGGAGGAAGGGGGTCACAGGTACTCTAGGACGCCCTGGCTAAGCCCCGATAAAACTGAGACTGACTTTTTTGACTAACACTTTTTTTACTACCAAATTTATAAACATTGAAATACATTCAGCTTTAATGTACAAATACATACATGAAATACACAAATGTACTCGCACAATATACAGGATAGCTTGGTAATTGTCAGTGATATTTTAAAATAACATACTTAAGGTAATTCCGTAGTTTTGCAGTGCGCATCTCTACTGCGCATAGCATAGTTCAGCCTATTTTGATTTGTTTGATTGTAAAAGATATATATTTGACTTAAAATGGTGCAAGCTTTAGTCTTATGAAGTTTTGAACAGTAGACACGCTCTAAGAGGCGCTATAGTGGTTACTCGCCTCAGTCCTCTTCGGTCACAGGCTGTTTACGACGTCTTGTTTCACACTTTAGCGCGTCGTAGCGCGGAAACGAGCACGGGCACCTATTCTTTTTATTTTTGCAAATCATCGGTAATAAGGTTCTCTATCACATATATAATTATTGTCAAGATTCCATTTCCAGTTTTTTAGATATTTTATAAAACGTGCGGTCAGAAGGTGCTTTCACGCTGCTTCAAGGCACGTACTATCAACCAATTTTACATTCTTTCTTGTAGCAAACGCATTTTTACAACAATTTATTGCATCATAACACTAGGCTATTGCCCAAAGAGAGAAAATGAGCTCATTTTAGTCAGCTAGCACTGCTCAGATTTAAGAAATTAATAATTTTTGACGCGATTTTGATCTTCAAATCTTGAGCCCTCAAGACACAAAAGATGGTGTAGTTTAAAGCAATCTAGCGCAAAAACGGCTACGGTGACCCCCATTTTTTATTTCATTTTTGGGATAAGCAACTCAAAAATTATCACTGTGCGAAGTTTTATGAGAATTCCATTTGTAGTTTTATTTCTACGGAATTACCTTAACATCAGTGCTACATTGAACTTTTACAGATTAGGAAAGGTGGGTGCTGCTAATTAGCAGTATTGTTATAAATGAGTCCGTACATAGTACTTGCGTTCACCTAATGCAGATTATAAAACATTTGCGATATAACGCGCACGCTGATTGGTGGTCCGCCATGTTTTATTAGGGGATAGACAAACGTTCGTGCAGAACCGCCAAACATATTTCATCGAAGTTTGAAAACAACTGCTCTTGTCTCCGAATTGGTATATAAACACGCTGCCGAGGGAGTTGTCCAAAGTTTACTTTTTCCCCGCTCTAAAACTCCCAGCTAGGGTGATTAAAACAGAATGCTGGTCCGCGCGCGCGTTTAATATAGTACAGTGATTTAGCAAACGCGACGCGACGTTAAAGAGGACGCCGCGCGCGATGACAAATTTTGTTCGAAATGACCGTTGACGTACGCGTCGCCGACGTCAAGAAGAGGACGTGAAAACAAGCGAAATGACGTCCTGAACGTAACATCGTGACGTTGTCACGGTAGTCACGCAACGACGCAACGCAACGAACAAATGTGATAAATTAATTTGTCATCTAACCTCCTGTTTTCGCGTAGCGACGCGTTTGCTAAATCACGTTATTGCTAAAACAGAAACTGCAGTGCGGTCATACTACATCCCAACCAGGGAAAACAGCAATGAATCATGCATGACGATTTATTATATATTGCTTCACACAACTAGTTTGAAAAAATATCTCGGTGCAAGTTCTACGCTCTGAGTTGGTGCTCATTCAAAAAGTTTCTTTCTTTCACTACATTTAAGTTTTTAGATTTAATTCTTTAAAAAATTCCTCGAAAGTTGAATTATTTGGGATGGAAAAGGTTTTCCGCAATTTTTTTAACCACTCAGCTAGAGAATATAATTCGCTACAGCTTGATTACTTACACACAAAAACGCCTACATTCACGTCTGTTTTACAAATATGTAGTAATATACTAAATCTCATTTGCTTTTCTTTTGAATTCGGTGCAAAAACACTTAAAAATACTTTCCAAAATTTGGAATGAGCTGCAAGCGATGAACGTTAAGTTTCATTGGATTCCAAGACATACAAATTTGTTGACGAATTTCACTCATGGAACCCTCAACCTAAACGTTCACCACAAGAGATGGTAAAAATAGTTCTTCTAAAGACTACAAAAGGTCTTGAATGGGAAAAATAGAAATATGGTTCTTCTGACGATGCAGCGAGGCTACAGTATTTGTAGTCAGCGGCTTTCCGTATGAAAATCTATAAATAGTGCTTGTTTTCCTGAACATTGCGTTTCAATCGATAGTTTTCACTCTCGTTGACAGTAAAATCAAAAATATTGGAAGGCACAAAAGTACAAAATATTTGCGAGATCCATTTAATGTGATCAAGGCTTTTCGTCTCGCTAGTCAAGTTTTAGGATTCGAGTTCATTTGATTGCATTGCATGGTCCAGGAACATTTCGCCAAGGTTGAAGCTGGCTTAGGATAATTAAATAACTAACGGTACTGCTACGGGTGGGCGTCATGCAATGACATTTTTTGTAACGCCACACTGAGTATAAAATGTCACGCTAAGAAATAATTCTCAAAGCCGCTCTCGTACCGCAAGTTATCATATACTTGCCTTTTGTACTAAATAAACATCATCGTAAAAATGGCAAATTCGAAAAACAAAAATCTTCGGTAAAAATTCCACTAAAATATCGGATCTGATGGGCTCCCTGTGTAGTTAGACCCAATCATTGGGGTTATCTTGAAGTTGATGGTTCTGTTTAGTGCGACCACTTTTCGTTCCTCTAGGAGTGCTACTTCTATCAGACATCTCAATGTAATCCTTACCAGATCTATTATCATCGGATTGATAAGGCGGGGGAACGTTTACTTGATTTATGGCCTCCCCCCAGCTACGCTGGCTTCCGGTCGTGCTTCCAGCTCGGCTAGAATGATCAGCGTTTGACCGCTGAGCAGCAGGACTGCTGCGATAGTCACCTCGATCGTCGCTAGTCGAGCGCTTGTAGAGTTCGGGTTGTCGTTGGATGCGGTGAAGATCTGGATCTTGGTTGCTAAACGATCCGCCCCCCTGGTCATTTCTCGGTCGACTGAGACTACCCGAGGGTGTGGAGGGTTGGGAGATCTTGTCGAATTCTTCAGGGAAATCAACTTCAAGGCTCTTGTTATTTGCGTTGTATTCCCATCCTTCTGATTTCATTTGTTGTCTCAAGATTTCATGAGCCCACAGGCTTGCTAAAGTCTGAAAAATTTAGATAATCGTCAGTTTCTAAGCAATTCTCCAAGTTCAATCCTACAGTTGGATAAAGTATAGTCTGACCTAGTTCTCTCCTTTTCTCTCTTAATTTGTCCTCTCCTCCTTTCTTCATACTCGTCTCTTTCCGTCTCTTCCTTTCATTTCATTTCATTTCATTTCTCCTTTCATTTAATTTCATTTCTGTTCCTTTCTTTCCTCTACTCCCTCTCCTCTTCTCTCCTCTTCTCTCCTCTTCTCTCCTCTTCTCTCCTCTTCTCGATCTCCTCGATCTTTCTTCTTCCTCCCTTTCCTCTATCTCCTTTCCTCACATCTCCTTTCCTCACATCTCCTTTCCTCACATCTCCTTTCCTCACATAGCCCCTCTCTCCTCAGACTCCTCTCCACGTCCGCCTTCAGCTCTCAAAGCCCTATCTAAACGCTGGCTTTAGTTAGTTGAAAGACAACAACAACAACAACAACAACAACAACAACAACAACAACAACAACAACAACAAAACAACAACAACAACAACAACAACAACAACAAAACAAAAGCAAAAACAAAAAACAAAACAAAAACAAAAACAAGCAAACAAAAAAAACATGAAAACCTAGAAAAAATATAATTGTCGTGAGATACATACCTGATTAGCAGTTTTGACGACTCGTTCGTCATATTTATTTTTTGTAGCTTCATCATTTTTGGATTTTGCTATTCTCACCATGCGGCGAATGCCTGTTGTTTTCTTGATTATTCTGTGGAACAATAACGACAGGTAAGCTACTTGGTGATTTTTGGCTCATGATCATCATCATTACCAACACCACGTGAACATACATCGCTATAGGTAAGTACTTGATGTATGCAAAACCCATTGTATGTAACACCAAGTGTATCAAATAGATTGTATATCAATGGATATATATCGTCTGTTGATACAAAGTACAAAGTATACACAAAGTAATTACCCATCGCTATTATCAGCAAGTCAGTTGGTTATTTTAACTTTTTAAATCTCGTCGACAATTATTCCAGCACTTAATTCTTAAGTATGTACACCACACCATCTGTTAACACTTTTAGTTCCAGAACCAACAAACAACAAGTGAACGCTCAATCATTTTTGATTATGCAGTATTTGTATAGTTTCCTAAACTTTATTACAGTTTTGGCTTTTTTCTCCTTTTTCTTTGTTTCTTTTGACATGCAGAACTCTAAATAAATGACTATATTTCTTAAAAAACTTACTTTGCGTTCTTTTCACTCTTCTTTCCAAGTTGGAACAAAGCACATAGAATAGATACAATAGTGGCATCTTTAACAAGCCTGGGACTTCGTTCATGTTCATCTCCAGTAGGAAGACGATTAACCAGAGGACCAATACCTTTTTCGCCTGGTAATTAAAAATACACAAAAGTTAACCGAATAAAGGCATTCACAGTTGCACAGAACAAATGAAGAACTTTTGTATCACGACTATACTGGGGTACGTTTTCTAACTAACTTTCAAACACAAAACAAAAAAAGGACATACCATGGTATCTCTACTAAGGGACCGGTCATTATTTACGGGGGGGGGGGGGGGGGGGGGCTGGTGGAAATGGGAAATGTGATGCACAATTTTTGATGGCCCCACCCCCCTTTCCACATACATTCTCCTATAACAATAATGCAGTGTGTGCATGAAAAATGATGACCCCCCCCCATATTTCCACCAGCCCCCCCTCCCTGTAAATAATGACAGGTCCCTAAGCAAACATCTTTGGGACATTGCCTTGGTGGTGTTCGCTAGGCAAAGGTTCAATTAACTAACAGTAAATATATGAAGGAATTGAAGACCTGAGTTAGTGTCCGCTTAAAAGAGATACAACTGTAGTGCCTTGTAGCTTTCTGATTGGCTGTATATTCTATGGTGTGGAATAAAAGCAAACATACAATATTACAAGCACCCGTACCTCCCCATCACCTACCAGTTTTTTTCTACCCATTCCTTTCGTTTGATTTATACATTTGTATTTACCTATAATTCTCTTGTTTTCGGGATCAACAGATAAGTTTCTAAGGGCAATGGCAGCTGCACGTATGGTCGGGTCGTAGTCCGTTTTTAGAAGACTAATGATATGTTGTACAGCTTGTTCTCTTCTTGTGTCACCTCGTATCTTAATGGCCCACTAATAACAATCATCACAAGACAAAAGCATTAGTTTGTATGGTATATTACTGAAACGTTTTGATCTCTAGGATACACGTACCCATGAGAAAAACATCAGTATGGATCGATGAGCCTAAAGCTGAACATTGTCTTGATTTAATGCTTATAGGCTAACAATTTAACAATGGGTTACCATTTATATGTCCCGTTTATATTGTTTTTGTTGGCTCTTTACGTTCCTCAATAATAGAGGCTTTGCTTGTCCAAGGCAGGAACAGAAGAATATCCTATACAACGAATCGAAATATGACGACCAATTTATTTGAATAACCATTGTTCTGGACTCACTAGCCTCATCATACATGTGAAAACGCTTTTGTGTTTCCACCTGAAGACGAGGCTAGTCAGTCCAGATTCAAATTGGACGCCATATTTTCATTCGAGCAATCCTTTCCCTGGAGTATTTGGTTCTTTCTAACGTAAAATTATTCTATTGTTCGTGCCATCTAATGTGGCCGCCCGGCGCCGTCATTTTAGCCTCTAAATGACTGTAACGTTACTTTGTATCAATCAAGGTATCCTTGAGCCGCACGTGACGTTCATATGCCTTACCTTCCACGAGCACGCAGTCAAATTATGAAGAGCACCAGCAGACCCTTCCAGAGTCTCGGGATTCTTCGAGCTTCGCAGCAAAATATAATACTGACGAACTGTGGTGTGTTGGTACAGTAAAGCAGGTCCCGTGGGGGGTCCCTTGCGGCTTCTTTCATCGACTGGCATATTGCTCTTTGCCTTCTTCTTTTTTCTTCCCCCGCAGCCTGCAAAGCATCCTTGGGATTGTTGTTCTTTGACGGTTGCCTTGTCAAGCTGGACCTCGGCGTCGTCATAGAGATCTCGGTCCAGTTCACTTTCAAGTCGATAGGAGAGGTTACGTAGCGTACATACAGAATTCTCCACACACTGGAATTAGTCAAGAATTTCAAAGTTTTATCATCATTAGATCACTAACATCACGGGAGTTATTGGAAATGTAGATAAAATAAAGTTAGTCTGTGCATGCATGGCTATTCTTGCCACAAGTGAAATGAAAATCACTGTCAATAGCAGTACATTACTGAGTCTGTGTATGTTGCTTGTGCTTATGTCACTAGTGAAAAGACAAGCACTGCTAATGAGCAGTACATTACTGAGTCTGTGCATGTTGCTTGTGCTTATGTCACTAGTGAAAAGACAAGCACTGCTAATGAGCAGTACATTACTTAGTCTGTGTATGTTGCTTGTGCTTGTGCTTATGTCACTAGTGAAAAGACAAGCACTGCTCATGAGCAGTACATTACCAAGTCTGTGTATGTTGCTTATGCTTATGTCACTAGTGAAAAGACAAGCACAGCTAATGAGCAAACATTACTGAGTCTGTGTATGCTGCTTGTGCTAATGCTTATGTCACTAGTGAAAAGACAAGCACTGCTAATGAGCAATACATTACTGAGTCTGCGTATGTTGCTTATGTTTATGCTTATGTCACTAGTGACAAGACAAGCACTGCTAATGAGCAGTATATTACAGAGTCTATGTATGCTGCTTGAGCTTATGCTTATGTCACTAGTAAAAAGACAAGCACTGCTAATGAGCAATACATTACTGAGTCTGTGTATGTTGCTTATGCTTATGTCACTAGTGAAAAGACAGGCACTGCTAATGAGCAATACATTACTGAGTCTGTGTATGTTGCTTATGCTTATGTAACTAGTGAAAAGACAAGCCTGCTAATGAGCAGTACATTACTGAGTCTGTGTATGTTGCTTATGCTTATGTCACTAGTGACAAGACAATCACTGCTTAAAAGTAGCGTATTATATAAACTGAGTCTGCGTATGCTGCGCTCATGTTTGAGGGCCGCGGTTCACACTAGCAACATGAACAGTACGCTACTGAGTCTGCGTATATGCTTATGCGGTGTGTGAACCGGCCCTGAATCGCCAGCAATTCATAACTATTTACCTTGTCATCATATCGTTTGTTTTTCACTCCAACTCTTACAATCCACACCAAACAGTCAATAAGATACTCCTCATTTCTCATGGCATCTCGTGCATCGCTCCCAGCAGATGAAATATTACGAACAATTCTTGTCGCATGCTCTAACAGCTCTGACCACTGACCCTCCATTTTCGGGGGCTCACGTTGTGCTAGTGTTTTGTCCCATCCAGAGAAAACTTTGATGATAATAATTACAAGAAGGTGCAGGCAAAGTCTTAGGATTTTTAGACGAAGAATCTGAAAGTAAGAAATAAAACTTATACAAATACCAAAACTAGAAGTTTCAAAGAGAAAGAAAGGTTCGAGGTATCAGGGAATCGAATTATCGAGGGTAACCTTCGCTACAGCCGACTCCCGGTAACGCGAAACCTCAAGATGGGCGGGAAAAGGGGTACGAGTTGGAGTACGAGGTCGAATTATCAAAGGTTAAGTCTGGTTTTCAGTTCAACGCAAGCATGAGTGCAGCACAAGGATAAAAACATTCCTTTTTCTTATGCTTGTTCTTGTGCTTGCGCCCATGTTATCTCAATGAAAACGGAGCATTATGCTGCTTGCGCTTGTGTTTGTATCGCTATGAAAGCAAGTTTTACATAGTCCACTACAGTTCCCTTTAACTTGAAACTTAATTCAAGGGAAAAGGGTTCGAGATACCAAGAGTAAATTTACTAATTATAAAATATTTGAGATATAACGCGCGCGCTGATTGGCTGGCTACCATGTTTATATCAGAGGACAGAGACATGGCGCGCTCAAAAAACGTCGAAAATATTTTATAAAAGCAATATAAAACGATCGCTTATGTCTCTGTACTGTGATATAAACACTCTGGAAGATGTAGAACAAGAGAAAAGCGCAAGAGAAACACTTGGCTATGCCTCATGTTACTAAGCTTGCTTTCTCTTGCTCTACACCTTCCATCGTGTTTATATCACAGTACAGAGACATGTACGCGCGTTTTATATTCCTTAAATATAGAGTAAATTCATAAATATATGATGGAATCCACCGTGGAAATTCATTCGGTTCGAGTAAGCCAAGTGTTCGCGTCACTAGCGGTAAACTGTACACTATATTTATAGAGTACATGTTAATGTGTTGTGGAAATGATCATTCGATTAGTAAAAGTCTTTCACGACAAAATCCTTACCTCCAATACAGACAAGTTCCGTAACACCACTAGGGCTACAGCACGGTGCTAAAACCAAACAAACAGATTCGTTAATAAAGACTCATGAACAGAGGGGAAGAGCGCTCAAGCAATTAGAATTATTGTTATATAAACATTTCAGGGGCGTATCCAAGGGGGGGGGGGGTCCCATGGTGCCCGTGACCCCCCTTTGAAAACAAAAAGATGATAGAAATAAAATAATCTGACTGGAGAAAGATTGAGAAATTGGAAGTGTGACCGCGCCCCTGCATTTGGTATTTTTGGACAGCAATCATTCTTGGGAGAGTAAATTGAACAAAAGACATGGCAGCCATGTTGGTGGTTTTCGTTTGTCAAGACCACCAACATGGCTCATGTTTTTTGTTCAGTTCACTCTCCTGGGAATGATTGCAATTGAAGAATGAACAAGAGATTACTGCATGACTCATCTATCGAGCATGCGCATCATAAACTTACCTCTGACTTGTCTGTTCGTTGTAACATCTGCATTAGTGCCTCAATTCCACCATGATCAGCTATAGCAAGCTGTCGTACAAGAAATACCCACTGATCAATAAAATCATAGCTCTTCCACAAGTGTTTACACAAACCTCGCATTACATTATGCCTCGTTTACACAGACGATTTTGCTGACGTTCGCGTAAGTTTCCATTCAGAAGGAAAGTCAGAAAACATGCAGGGATTTACTTAACACAGTGGCATGTAATCATACGAGGGATAAAAGTCCTGTTTCCAGTTATCATAACTATAAGCAATTCAGAAAAAAGACTTTCACGATAGGCAGTGCAAACTGTCTGCACATTTGTGAAATCATCTTCTTTCATATGATTGCTTTAGTCATTTGAATCGTCGTCAGGATTGCTCCAGTCCAGTCTAAAGATGTAATTTGATTGGCTCTTCAAATTTTCCAATTACAACTGTTCAGATAATGCTAAAATAGGACATTCTCTCCACCAATCAGATTCAAGGAAATTGTAATAGTACAAAATTCTGGAAGCTGACTGGTTCAGGCTTTGAGCTACCATCTCCCTCCCCCTCGGGACTAACGTCAACATGATTAATTAAGATTAATTCTATGTGCGTACCTTATTAGCGTCACTTGATGAACTGTACGATAGATTTCTAAGTACACAAGCAGCACCATACCGTACGTTCGCATTGTTACGATATAAACATTCGATGATGATTGGGATTCCTTTCAACTCCCTGCAAAATATGAATGTTAAAAAAACAGTGTAAAATTTCGAGCATAAATTTCAAACACGAAAACACTTGCCTATAATACGCCCTCCCGCCAAATATGCAAATGAGAAGCGGAAGCAACATACACAGACTTAGGGCTAGTTTTTATGAGCGACGGAAGCAGAAGCGGAACGATCTTATGCAGACTCAGTATGTCCTGTTCATTATTGTCTCTTTTTCCACACCTAGGCGAGAAATACAACACTGAGTCCTGCGTACGTTTCTTCGATCCACTTCTGCTTCTGTCGCTCGTGAAAACCAGGTTTTGACTAACACTATACAAACTAAGGGGCTGTTTATATGGAGGCGAGTCACCTCCATACAAACAGCTCCTTAACCAAGTAGTGCGATGTGTAGCTCTATAATTTGGGACACCCAGATGGCTTTAGATACTGTTCTTCTTGATACTTTTCCAAAATATCCTCAAGATTTAGATTCTCTGGATGGTTTCACATTTGTATAATGCTGCGTCCCTCCTGAAGGATCGATAATCCTTCGGGATCGATAATCCTTCTGCATTGATAATCCTTCGGGATCGATAATCCCTCGGGATCGATAATCCTTCGGGATCGATAATCCCTCGGGATCGATAATCCTTCGGGATCGGCCCCTTAACTATCACTCTCCACTGAAATTCAGGTTCTGTTTGTGCGGTTATGAGGAAAATTAATCATTTCGTACCTGACTTCATTCTTGACGCTCTCATCGTTGTAACACAAGTGTTGCAAGTAGAAAGCGGCGTGGGTAGCTTTGGTGTTATCTCCTGATTTCATGAATTCTAGCAGATCTGGAATCGTTGGTTCTTTACCAACTACAAAAGAACAGTTGTAAAGTTAAAGACAGCCATCAAAATAGTCGCCCATCAAAATGGCTTAAGTAGTTTTGGGACTATTTTTTCAAATGGTTTAGAATGGCCTAAAATTAGTTGAAGTTAAAAAATCACTTAGGTCAATTTCATAAGTATCCCTTCAGTTACAACAAGTGTAAGGAAACATGAAGTCAAACATTAACTAGGACTTACCAAGTTGACAGTAGGAGAACGATTCTGAAAGATACAACAAGAAATTTGTTATTATGTCGGTCAAAAATGCTGGTTTTACAAACGCAAAATTGGTCGTTATCAGTTAAAAAAATAAAAACCAATAATCCCTTTCGCATGCACTTGAGCAGAGAAAAGCAAATGCATGTAGGGAAACTCTGAGTTAATTGTTCTTTTCAACCGAACTCTTTTAAGCACGTGAACCCTGCAAACGCTCCAAACAACATGTAACACTGATGACCCCAATATTATTTCAGTTATTAGAGAGAGTAAGCATCACGCACACGGCAAACGTTGCGCATTTGGCACTCAAACTAACGAGCGACTTCTCACGTTGAAACAGCAACGCCAGACGCGAAAAAAGCAGGTCATGTGATCCTTTCTGCCGTTTGCCGTTTCTCGTTTGGAGTCAATTAACAGTATTAAGTTGTTTGCGAATATTTTTGGACGCGTTTTCATGGGCCTTTACGGAGTTTTATTTGTTCTTTACTGATGGCTTACCGAGAGGAATATCTATCGGGTTGGCACGGTTGTCAATCCACCTGTTGTTCTTGAATACGTAGCGTTCGTTACGTTCCGGTACGTAAACAACAGCCTCGTCAACCAACCAATCAGAAGACGGTTCCTTTCCATCGTGGCCAACACGGAAGTATTGTAGCTGTTGAACGGAAGTAAAAGTGACTAATGTACAATTACATGACGCATAGATTACGCGACGAGGGAAGGATAACGCGTCCGAGTCACGCAATACAAACTTATGACGCACAAAGTAGCACAATTCGCGGAGCAGGAAAACACGTGGCGTTAAGAATCATTCCACTTTCAAATTACAAAATACCTTTGAGAAAATCAAAACGGTACCATAACTTAAGAAACATCATCATCAACAACAACAACAACAAAGCATCAATAACAGGATGATACCTTTCCAACATTCTTTCCACGGGTGTTAAAGGTGTCTGTCTGACCAGGCTGGAAGTACTGTCCTTCACTGTTGTCATCTACATTAACTTTGTCAGTATCGCCTCGTTCTCCCAACAGTTGGAAATAAGCGCCGGACTTTGTGCCTGCGTTGGGTTGATCAGCGGTTGTAATATCGACTTTGTAATCAAGCTCTTTAAGAAGAAAACTATAATGAAATTGTGAAGGGAAAAGCGAAAGAGACGGGATGCATGGGAGGAGAATGAGAAAAGTGCAAGGGTTTTTTTCTGTTTTTCTTTCTTCCTTTCTTTCTTTCCTTCCACTTTTCTTTTCGTTCCTTCTTTCTTTCCCCTCTTTCTCTCTCTCTCTATCTTTTTTCTCTTCTCTTTCAGAGGTCACTTAAGCGTTTCGCAAACATTTCACATCAAGAGTGATTTACCGTGATTTACACGTGATTTACCTTCTGGTTCTCTACCAGTGCCATCTCCAAACAAATCTAAAAATGATTACAAAGTATGGATTCAGAAATAAAATTAACTTCAAATACGTATATCCATACTCTGGATGTCAAAGATTTACTACGCGTTACACTTTGTTGATTCTTACTGATAACAGCCTGTGAACAGGCTCTCGGGGGAGGGGGGGGGGGAGGGAGGGGGAGGGACCGTGTGAGAGGCAAGAGGGAAAGAGGACAGGCTGTACTGATAACGACTTTCACATCGTAGCAAGAGACGCATATCTTTGACGGCCAGAGTATGCTGTTGTATATTTGTGCAAAGAAAATGAGTACATACCATCAGTCATGGCGCCTTGCAACAATTTATCATCAATGACACCTTCGATGCGATCATCAACGGGGACCCGTTTAGCTCCGTCATCTAGTAAGAAATCAAAAACAGAAGTTATCCAAGGACTTTCTTTGGATTATAGTCGATGAGACATACAAATGAACGTAGATTAGATAACAGCACTCCAAACAGAACCTCTCAAACCTCTACAAATTTTCATTATTAACCAAGATTCAACAACATTATACTAATTCAAGACAAGGGAAGCTAAGGAGGGAAAGGTAAAATCCTCAGGTTGAGAAGGTTGAGAAAGAGACCCAACCAAATCACTCTACAAGCGGACATCGAGAATCGAATTCCTTACTAGTCCAAAGGGTACAGGCAAATGTTTTATCACCACAAAGTCCCGAATTTCCTAACCAACCAAGTTGCCCTTGGGTTGTGGAGGTTTTGAAAGGTTAATACCTGGATAAAGTACAGTTTCAGTCTCGTCTTTGCCGTTGTTAATCCTCAGCCATTTTCCACATTTAAACACGTAATGCTCGTTACGTGAAGGGATGTCAACTTGAACTTCTTCCAGCAGCCATGATGGGTCTGGTCCTCTGTTATCATGTCCGATAACCATTTTCTCAAGCTGAAATGTGATAGAAAGTCCTTAACCTTAATCAGGCCAAGTATATATTTAAAATTTTATCATAGTTTTATAGTATTTTATAGTTTTTAGAGTTTATTTATTTAGTATTTTAACAATGTTTATGTATTTAGTTTATTTAAATTTATTTATCATTGTCACTGAAAAACCCCTATGGGGAGTTGTCAATAAAGTATTGTATTGTATTGTAACCTCATTTTTTTTTGGGGGGGGGGGGGGGGGGGCTAAGTTTGGCTTTTGTAGCTTGAGTTTCGCCGGGAAGTTCGGTTTATTTGACTGCCAAATGTTTTCATTGAGGATTGGAAGGTATATTTTCCTGCGGTGCTCGTCTTCTACCATATTCCTTACCTTGCCAACATCAGCTGTCTGTACAACAAACTTATCTGCGCGTCCTCTTTCAAACTTCTTAAAGGTTTTTCGCTCGTCTTCGAGTACAATGTCTGACGTCTCGCCTTTCTCTCCGTACAAACGGAAGTACACTGTAGAGTCAGTACCAGCCGCAGGCTCATCGGCCGTGATGATTGTCATGTGATAGAAAATATCTAAATAGAAAGGAATAAAATATATGAGTCTTAAGAGTAACGCAATCGCAACGTAACGGAGATCAAGCAAGTCCTGTAACGCAGTCATGCAACGTAGTCATGTAACGCAGTTTTGTAACGCAGAGTATCAACAGCTACAGGTAAAACAGAAAGCTTAACTTGGTAACGCAGCGTCGAAAGGTGGCAATAATGCAAGATTGCAATGCAAGTAGCGCAGAGTGAAAACAACCGGTTAACGCAATTCACCTTTAGCACGATAACATGACATTTTAAATAATTATTATATATTGTATGGGAGAAGGAGTCCTTCAACGTGACAAAGCTGCATATGCATCAGGTAACAAGGAGAAAAATAAGTAAAATAAATGATTAACAGATTTACAATGTTACTCGATTAATAAGCCTAGGAAAACAACGAGAATATACCAATTTTCCTTGATTTTGTTGCATATTGCATTCCAAAACCGCACCTATTGTCAAAGTGTAATTTAGCAACATGACTACTAGTATGTTTCTTGTCGAAACACAGCAGACTTTTCCCACAATTTAGCTGTGTATTTTAGATGTGAGAAATAACAATAATTTCAAATCCATGATGCATTTCAGTCTTGGAATCCAATATGCAACATAACTACAGATAAACTTTTTAGAAGCAAGTACAAATCGCAACTACTTAACGGAATGATGATAGTGAAGTGATGAAAATCTCTAAAATATGTTGAAAACCCATTCTCATTCCCAGGCCCTTTTTCTTCGCCTGGAGAAAGGGCCTGGGAACGACCTTGTTGAAAACCAATCTACACAAAACTTACCCTCGACATCCTCGGGTAGTGATTCACCGGGTACCAATTCTCGTACGATAGGTCGACCATCATCATCAGTACCAAGCCAACAGTTACATGGGAATACTACTTCATCACCATTCTTGTCAATAACTGAGACTTCTTCCACAAACACGGTGCGACCACGACCACCCCCATCGTCACCGAGACGAAGTTTTGTAATCTAAAGAATTGGAACAAAATGTATTGAGATTTTTAAGAGAGGTGGAAATAGAAGAGAAAAAGGCAAATAAATGGATGAATGGGGAAGCGATGAACAAGAAAAGTGCTAAATGAGAAAAGAGAAAAACAGAAGAGGCAGGAGAACATAAGAAAAGGAAAAGAATATGTAAAGCAAAAAAAAAAAAAAAACCAGAGAAGGAAGGAGGTATAGTCAGAAATGAAAAAGGAAAAAAAAACACAGAAAGAGGAAAGAACGAAGGTGGAGAAAAGAAAGGAAATCACGTTCTTACCTCTCCAACATCCGGGTTTTTCAAGGAAACCTTGTAAGTGTTGCCTTTCTTGAATGCATGTTGCTTAGGGTAACCGTCACGCAACATAATTCTGCCTGTTTCGCCATCATCACCATGTATCTGGAAGTATGGACTTACACCAGGGTCTAATACGTCACCAACCTTGCATACCACTACAAATAGATGCATTAGTGGTTAGCGTCACGCAGTAGCGTATCGTGACATTTTATTATTTCGTTTATAGATTTTTGAACACTTAACGATACGCCACGCAATGTACTTGCAAAACAATAATTTGCGTAAAAGACAGTTTTCGTTATTAATTCATTTATCTGTTCTAAACACATTGTACACCAATGTCACACAAACCGCGCAATCAGTCTACAAAACGTCACGCAATACATACCTGTATACATTCCTTCTTTTCCTGAAACTTTTTCTACAGAAAGACGCAAAATTAAATCAACATTACTCGTAAAAACATAACAAGCTGTAACGCATAACGCAACGAGCTTGAAGAGTTAACCAGATGTTACGCATACAAAAGATAGCGCGTGACAAAACGGTAACGCGCGCAATGTAACGTATAACGTTATATCAAAGAACATTTTCGTGATTTACCTCCTCTAAAGTCTGCCTCAGGTGATGATGCTGTCAGCCATCGGTTGCATCTAAAGATGTAATGCTCGTCTTTCTCTGGTATGTCAATCATAACTTTATCAAGCTGCCATCCTGACCTCGACCCTGTGTCGTCACGACTGACATGAATTCTCTCAAGCTGAAGATAAGAGTGATTTTATTTTATTAATATTTGATTATCTATTCAGGTAAGTCAATCAGTCAGTCAGCAATGAGTCCGTCCGTCTGTCCGTCAGTTGGTCGGTCGGTCAGTCAATCATTCGGTGCATTTGTCTGTCTGTCTGTCTGTCTGTCAGTCAGTCAGTCAGTCAGTCAGTCAGTCAGTCAGTCAGTCAGTCATGTAACTTAATGACTTACCGTTCCAAGATCTTTGTTCCTTATGACAAATTTATCAGTTTTTCCTCGGCCAAATCTACTTTTGTCGCCTTCCTCACGAAGCAGAAACTTGCTCGATTGACCTTCCTCACCATACATTTGAAGAAACACATTGGAATCAGTGCCTGCTAGCGGGTCGTCACCAGTTTTCACGGTGATCCGGTAGTCAAGGTCTGCAAGAATAATCATTTGAATCATTAATTATATTTGTTCATATATTTTCTGACATGTATAAAAATCTCAGCAGTGCTATTGCAAATACCTTGAAGTTTCTCAGAACGATCGGGTGCTGCAAATAGAAAAAGTTGATATCAGAAATACATTATAAGTGAGATAAGAAAAGGCAAGACACAAAATGCAACATACAATTAAACGATCTGCAGTAGTACTTGACCATAATCATATAATTTAGAGACGGTTGATATGACATAGGGTACCCCTAGCTGGAGGGCCGAGATGATTCTACCTCAGTCTAGCACAAATACATTAAGGCACATGAAGTTCATATGTTCACATGAAGGCAAGTTGTCCCTGGTAGTAGCGATAACTCTTTTGTTTTCTTTTCCCTGGGGGACACAAAACAAAAGAGTTGTCTCTGCTACCGGGGATAACTCGCCTTCATTTGAACGGCCCCTAAAGGTGCATTTTTTTGCGATGGAGCATTACTGTTATATATTAATTATGTTGAGTAACAAAGGGATTTTGCAAACAGAAGACATTTCAGACATGCATATGAGGTGGCCATGGTACTTACCAGCTGCAACCTCGACCACAGGGTTCCTTCCACCGATCCACTGATTGAAGTTGAATTGATAATGCTCATCTTTTTCAGGAACATCAATATTAACTCGCTGGAGGTACCAATCAGGACTCGATCCAGTGTTGTCATGACCAACACAAAGCCTCTTGATCTGCAATCGAAATCGGTAGCATGTAAGTTAATGAGGCTTGAGATTCTCAGTGTCGCTGTCCCAACTGCATTCAACATTGTGGGAAGTTGTTTGTGGGCAGTTAAAACGTATCCAAAAATGTCTGGCTACGCTTTGAAGATAACAGAACAACAATAACAACCACAAAAACATCATCATCAACAACAAAATCATGGACGTTGTTTTCGTCAATCAACGTGTTCAAGGCATCTAACATACATATGTTGAAGCCAACATTGTTGACAGCATGTGCACAATACTACAACATTGATTCATACAGAGCGTTCGCACACATTGTAGAATGAAAAATATTGAACCACTTAGGAAGCCGTGGGATCCCTGTGGTAAAGACAAACGATGGGAAGGGATGAACTACTTACTTTACCGACATCCTTGGTTTCAACTTTGAATTTATCCGTTCCACCTGTTTCAAACAAGTTGAGTGACTTGTCTTCTTGTAGCTGAATTTCTTCAGTGCTTTCCTCGTCGCCGTGAATCTGGAAGAACACATTAGCTGTAGTGCCAGAGTCAGGGAGAACACCTGTCTTGAAGGTCACGTCGTATAGAGTATCTATGAAGGAAAAAAACTTAGAGTTTCAAAACACTCATATAATTATTCACCTATCAATTCGTCCTTCCCTTTCTTCCTTCCCTCCCTCACATTTTTCTTACCTACCTACCTACCTACCCACCCACCCAACCAACCAACCACCCCTGCTTGCTTTTTTGTCTGCTTCCTTCCTTCCTTCCTTCCTTTCTACACTCATCCATTTTAGGTAAGGATGATTAAAGCTCACCTTTCTCTTTGACCTTTTCAGGACAAGTCCAGCACTGCACAGGAAACACGAGACAATCACCATGTGATGTAGTAACCTCGACTTCCTCCACGTAAAGACCTTCACTTGGTATGGTTTCATCTTGCGTGACAGCAACATCTTTGATCTGATGTGTGACAAAAATTTCAGTGTTTGATACTTGTTATTTTATGTCACGCAAAGTATTAAACCCGCCAAGGCCTAATGTGACTTTGTAACTATTGGTTAGCGTGCGTGACTCAAGGACGTTTTGTCACGCACGTACTTTAGCCTAACAAAGAACGTAAAGTTCTTATAAAACGAACATACCCTTCCGATATCAGCCACCCTGGCTATGAGCTTGTACACTTTGCCCTTTTCAAACTTGTCTGTAGGCCTGACACCTGGTTTGACTTGGATTTTACCGCTTTCTCCTTTCTCTCCAATCAGCTGAACTTGTACTGGTGTGTGAGGGTCGAGGACATCACCAAGCCTTAGTAAGACTGTAGAATAAAGGAATTTTGTTATTGATAAAGTATTTAAGGTATAACGAGCACACTGATTCGATAGTCTCGGTTCATAAGCTTGCTTTTCACTTGCGGGCGTTTTATATTGCGCGCGTTTTATATACGGGAAACAGACGTCTGATAGAAAGAAAGGCAGTTAGATATACAAGCAAAAAGACAGACTGCTAGGGAGAAGGACAGACAGACAGACAGAAAGACAGGCAGACTTACTTGTATAAAGTTCTGTCTTGGATTTCTCGTCAGCTAAAACACATAATCAAAAACCTTTATGATATCATTTATACACATAAAACGACAGTTCTAATTATGAAAAATGTAAAACAACTTTAATTTCAAACGATTCCAGAGCATAAGATGAAGAACTCTCCACAACCATTCGTGTATTGTCGTCACGCGAATGAAGCATTGCGTGACGACAAAAAGAATGCGTGACGACACTAAAACAGTTGCGAATGAGGACACGGGTGAAAAACGCATTGCGCATACTCGGAAGTTTTAAATAAAAACATTGGAGGTTTGGTAAATCTTGAAAGGTAAGACTGTCCATGAAAAGTTAATGTTAATTTGTTTCCTAAAACATTGCTTCAGTTGTTCTTTTTTCCTTGTCAAATAATACACGACAGTTGAAACGACGGTACTTCTATTTGTCAACACGAACGCGTCCACGAATTCGCGCCGAATTTTTGAGCATGCGCAATGCGTTTTTCACCCGTGTGTTGAATAAGACTAATGAAGAGCACTCAGAATTCATTGACATAGACGGTTCGTAAATTACCAGGTTCGAGATCTACGTCTTCTCCAGCAATCCAGTTATTGTAAGGAAAAACGTAACGCTTGTTCTTGGATGGAATATCAATGGTCAGTTGTTTTAGAAACCATTCTGGACTATGGCCTTTATTGTCATGTCCAACTCGTACTTTAGTCAACTAAAAACAAAAATAGGAAACATTAATTTCAGTCAAACTTGGTGCGTATTGCCTACCGTTTACGTAGGGCCAAATACGTTCCTTTAAGTACAAATCTATACCATGCACAATATAGGAACGACATTTCGCATTTTTTCTCTTAGTACGTCGGAATAACGTAGCTCCGTCGTTTGGTTGTGCTAATAGTTGCATTAGCATTTGAAATCAACGGTAAAGAATAGTACTGGCATATACTAGTACGTTGGTACGTTCGCACACAGTACGGCAGTGGCAGTACTACGTACAGGTTCGAATGATAGTACTGGCATATACTAGTACGTTGGTACGTTCGCACACAGTACGGCAGTGGCAGTACTACGTACAGGTTCGAATGATAGTACTGGCATATACTAGTACGTTGGTACGTTCGTACACAGTACGGTAGTGGCAGTACTACGTACACTGCGTTCCAATGATAGTACTGGCATATACTAGTACGTTGGTACGTTCGCACACAGTACGGCAGTGGCAGTACTACGTACAGGTTCCAATGATAGTACTGGCATATACTAGTACGTTGGTACGTTCGTACACGGTACGGCAGTGGCAGTACTACGTACAGGTTCCAGTGATTGTACTGGCATATACTGGTACGTTGGTACGTTCGTACACAGTACGGCAGTGGCAGTACTACGTACAGGTTCCAATGATAGTACTGGCATATACTAGTACGTTGGTACGTTCGCACACTATGGCGTTATATCCCCGCCAAAAATCGTGTTTTAAATTCGACATCCAAGTTCTAAATTCGACATCCAAGTTTGGAATTCGACATCTAAGTTTGAAATTTGACATTCAACTTTTAAATTCGACATCCAAGTTTTGTATTCAACATTGAACTTTTAAATTCGACATCCAAGTTTTGTATTCGACATCCAAGTTCTAAATTCGACATTCCGTTTTTAAATTCGACATCCAAGTTCTAAATTCGACATCTGAGCATTTGGCATTCGAGCCGTGAAACTCGAAATACAAGTTCTATCAAATTAATTTAGCATCTGAACTTTAAATTTGATTTGTCGCACGCGTGCAACATTCATGTTTCATATTCAATCCAAGTTTTGAATTGAACTTCACGCATGGATGACTTGACCTTGGCTAAGGAAACCGCTGTACATAAATTTCCCAGAGTTGGTACTTCATTCACCATCAATATAACCCATTGAAATTCTGATCTAGGCACATGTATATACAAAAATACATATGCTTCCCATGTATTTCCATGTATTCCCATGTATTCCCGTGTATTCCCATGTATTCCCCTGTATTCCCCTGTAATCCCATGTATTCCCATGTATTCCCATGTATTCCCATGTATTCCCGTGTATTCCCGTGTATTCCCATGTATTCCCCTGTATTCCCTTGTATTCCCCTGTATTCCCATGTATTCCCCTGTATTCCCGTGTATTCCCATGTATTCCCATGTATTCCCCTATACAGGGGAATACAGGGGAATACAGGGGAATACATGGGAATACATGGGAATACACGGGAATACAGGGGAATACAGGGGAATACAGGGGATTATCCTATAACTATTACACATTAGCCAATCAGAGCTAAGCATTTTCTATTAATACAGAGCGGTATTTCATGGATTTGCTATGAATACAGAGCGGTATTTCATAAAATGTATTAGCCAATCAGATTGCTCAAAATTTGAATTCAGCCAATGAAATTCAATGTTTTTTGAATATATAATTAGCTGAGAAACGAGCGGGAAACCACCGGCGCGTTTGCATCGTCGAGTTTCGATCGAGTTCAACTACTTCAAATGCGATTTTTTCTCTCTCAGAAGAAAATATTGATCATTATAGAGGCACAAAAGAACACAAAAGACGACTAAGGTTTTGGACTTAATTTCACAAGCTCCGTACTGCAAAGAGAGTCAAACATTTTCTACTTGAAATTCGCAAATAATGGATCTGAATACGAACCAAATACTCTAACGTCTTACAGAAACTCCACTGGCCGATATTTGAGAGGTAAAAACTACCCAAAGCTCATCGAGAAGTGCTCAGTCAAGCAAAGTGAAAAAATAAAACGGCTTCGCTAAGATGGGTTGGGGGAAAAACCACACGCACGAAAATGTTTGACAGAGGATTTTTCCAATAAAAATGTTGGCGTCATGATCTCTTTAATTTAGAAAAGCGTAATTTTTGACTAAAATGTGTAATAGTTATAGGATAATATGGTTATTTGATGTTTTTTTATGGAATACTGGTCAACATTTCACTCGAAATTTATGTTATTTTCTATACAACTCGCCTATAAAGGCTCGTTGTATACTAATAACATAAATTTCTCGTGAAATATTCACCCGTATTCCATAGAAAACCATCAAATAACCACTAAATACAAGGGAATACAAGGGAATACATGGGAATACATGGGAATACACGGGAATACATGGGAATACATGGGAATACATGGGAAGCATATGTATTTTTGTATATACATGTGCCTAGATCAGAATTTCAATGGGTTATATTGATGGTGAATGAAGTACCAACTCTGGGAAATTTATGTACAGCGGTTTCCTTAGCCAAGGTCAAGTCATCCATGCGTGAAGTTCAATTCAAAACTTGGATTGAATATGAAACATGAATGTTGCACGCGTGCGACAAATCAAATTTAAAGTTCAGATGCTAAATTAATTTGATAGAACTTGTATTTCGAGTTTCACGGCTCGAATGCCAAATGCTCAGATGTCGAATTTAGAACTTGGATGTCGAATTTAAAAACGGAATGTCGAATTTAGAACTTGGATGTCGAATACAAAACTTGGATGTCGAATTTAAAAGTTCAATGTTGAATACAAAACTTGGATGTCGAATTTAAAAGTTGAATGTCAAATTTCAAACTTAGATGTCGAATTCCAAACTTGGATGTCGAATTTAGAACTTGGATGTCGAATTTAAAACACGATTTTTGGCGGGGATATAACGCCATAGTATGAACTACGTACAGGTTCCAATGATAGTACTGGCATATACTAGTACGTTCGTACGTTCGCACACAGTACGGCAGTGGCAGTACTACGTACAGGTTCCAATGATAGAGTGGTTTTCCGTCGACCGTGAAAAGAAAATGACTATTTAGTTTGTGGTAGATAGTAATGGACAATAGAAAACAATGTGCTTGGAGTCGACTGCTAACTATTACGCGTACTATTTTTTCATGGTCGAAAAAAAATTTCTCTAGTCCTTACATTCTAGTGGTATTTGTACAACAATAGTATAGTACACACATGCTAAAAGGCTTTGCACAAGACAAATAGTATAATCAGTTGTAATGTAAGTTAAGTGTGTCAGTCGTCAGGACCATGTTAGTGCTAGTACGCGTACGAAGCGAAAAAAACAAAAAGGGCGATCCTATAACGCGCACCATATGTACAAATCATACTAAATCACTTACGTCTCCAATGTCAACAGTCTCAACAGCAAACTTATCCGTCCGTCCTTTTTCAAAACGTTGCTCTTTGCCATCTTCTTGCGGGAATTCAATCTTGTCTGTACAGCTCTCATTACCAAACATCTGTAAAAACACCGTTGCGTCTGTGCCTGCGAACGGCTGGTCACCCGTCTCGAACGTAGCGTTGTAGAGAGTAGCTGATGAAGAAAATGTTGAGCGTTTTAATTATGGGGGGAATATAACTGGGGGAATACATAGGCGGAAAGGTCGGAAAGGTGGCCACATGCCATATCCTTGTTGTTGTATGTTTTCCTTTTTCTTCTAACACGCTTTTTCTTTCTTTTCCTTCCCCCTCCCCCTACCTTATTTTTCTATTTCAGTTCTTACGCAGAAAGATTCTTCAGCTCATCCATTCAAACAAATATGTCACCATTACCTCAGACATCGTTGAGGAAGCAGAGTAAAGAGGTCAAAGGCTTACGCAACAAAAATTGGTGACAACTTACTGTCTTCAAGAGGTGTGATAGTTTCATTAGGTACCAGATCCCTCTCTTGGTTGTCGACCCAGCAGCGGCATGGGAATAAGACAGGTTCTTTGCCTGGTGCCATGATCTCAACTTCTTCCACAAAAAGACCTTTGTTTGAACCCTCTTGGCCGAGGCGGATACGCTCGATCTAGGAAAAAGTACTTTACATTTTAAACGTGTCGTTACGTTACGTGACGCTTTTCGTAATGATCCAACTTTACATTACGCTGCGTGACGATGTCATTACATAACCTTAGCAACACGTTATATTCCGTTGTTTGATGCGTTAACGATGTCTTCCTTGATATACGATTCCGTTCTTGATGTTGTTACGTCATCTCTGTGCGCAGTTGAAACAAAAATTGTTGTTCTTTACTCCGTTGCGTTGCGTTACGTTACGCTACGATACTTACGTCTCCGATGTCTGGTACGTCCACGACGACTCTATACGTTTGCCCTTTAGCAAATTTACTGCCATCAGAAGGTGTTAGGTACACTTTACCTGAGTCACCATCGGTACCATAGATTATCATGTATAGTTGAGCATTGGGGTCAACCTCACCCAGTGTAAATATAACTGTGAAGTGGAGAGAGTGTTAAATTAGACAGACAGACAGACAGACAGACAGACAGACCAAACGACCGACAGACAGACAGACAGACAGACAGACAGACCAAACGACCGACAGACAGCACACAGACGGACAGATGGATTATTATACTGCTAAAATTTCTTCTAGACAAAGTACGCAGGCCTGGGCAAACGTGGCAGCTTTCCGATCCCTGCAAATGTTATCTCCGGTGTTTCACGCAACAACAGTTACAATGTGCCCTTCCTTGACAAAAAACAATGGAAAAATTTGGTTAGACGTATGTTAGCCGAGCCGACCCTAGATGAGCCGAACCAAGCCGAGCCTAGACGTACGAGCCGAGCTGAGCCGAGTCTTGACGCAGAATCTAATCTATACACTATACAATGTATATAGAATCTGTAGTAGATTAGATTGTAGTGTAGTGTAGATTCTAGTGATTCTGTAGTGTCGGCTCGTTTAGGCTCGGCTCGGTTCGTCTAGGCTCGGCTTGTTTCGTCTCGACTAGGCTCGGCTCGGCTAGGCTATCCCGCTATTGGCAACATTTCCTGCAAATGTTATTTCCGATGTTTCGCGCAAAAACAGTTACAGTGTGCCCTTCCTTGACAAAAACAATAGAAAAATCCATTTGTTTAGACGTATGTTGAGGTACGTACTTTCGTATGGAAACGTGACACTTTGTCCTGGTCTCAGTACACGGTTAGTCTTGCCATCATCAATGCTGTTATCAAGCCAACAGCGACATGGGAATACAACGGGCTCCGTATTGGGTGCCTTGATTTCCACCTCCTCTACAAACAGCCCCTTGTCACCTTCTTGTCCAAGACGAATCTCGTCAATCTGCCAATGCAGAGGGAGTCTCAATCATGTATGTATGTATAGTTAACGCCCGCACTCCGTCAACAAATATATTCATAAATATACAAATTCGAACGCTGTCACGGACATCTCCATATATATTACAAACACATCTCTATGTAAAACAGATGCTTATGCCCCGACAGCTAGAATATCCATAGTTGTACCTCTAACATGAAAACCTCTTCAGGACACTTTTCTTCGGTCGTAAGGTGTCCGGCTTTTTTAAAGAAGTTCAACTACAACAGGGCTCTATTGTAAATGGGCTCTATTACAAAGGTGCAGTACTCACGTCTCCAATATCTCTAAGGTCAGCAATAACTTTATATGTACGTCCTTTAACGAACTGACTACCATCAGATGGTGACAGGTAAAGTTTACCAGAGTCTCCTTTCGTACCGTAGATCATCATGTACAGTTTACAGTGTGGATCAATGACATCTCCAATGGTAAAAGTAACTGCGATGAAAGGCCAGTTTTGATTAGTGTCAGGATAATATCATGGGTTAAAAAATGGGTTACGATGGCGAAAGGTTTGTGGCAAATTATGAAGAAACCAGGGCACCCTTACAAGACTGAATACTTGATTTTAAACGAGAATATCGACTCATCTCATAATATAAAAACCTGCCAGGAATTGGTCAATTGCACTGGCAACAGGTAAAATACTTATTTTCCAAAGCCAATCATATGCTACAAATTAATTAGGATGATAATGATGAAGATGGTAGTGTTGATGATGATGATGATAATGATGGCAATGTTTGCCTATTGATGTAATAAGCCCGAATCGTGATGACGTTTCGACCCCCTCTCGATACCAGAATCCTTTTCAAAAACATTTTATAATCAAATTTTACATTCTTTCGAGAATACAAACGCAATAGTTTTAATTAGTGAACAAAAGCTACTTGAAAAGAATTCTGGTATAGAGATGGGGACATGACGTCATCGCGCTTGCGGTTTATTGATGACGAAATTGAGAAACTGATTGCAACTATTAATTTGATTGGCGCATATTGAATATATAGAACACTCGATGTGCCTAGCTGTGATGTTGTAGTTTCCCAATCAAATTCGTCCTGATTGAGTATATAACCTATATGTACATCCGTTGTGCTTTTCAGTATACAGAAGTTACGACAACATTTAAATGGCTTACTTTCATAAGGATACGTCAAAGTCTCCCCAGGCCTCAATGTTCTTTCAATTTCTCCGTCATCAACGTCTTCAGCCAACCAGCATCGGCAAGGAAATTGGACTGGTTTTTCAGCAGGTGAAGAGATGTCGAACTCCTCCACGAATACTCCCTTGTCAGGGCCTGGTGAATCGTGACCGATTGTTGCACTGTGAATCTAGAGATAATTAATCAATCAGTTAATTAATCATTCAGGTGCAATCACTCGGTTAATCAGTCTGATTTTTGAAAATAAACAAAAAAAAAATCAGATATTATTGACCTCGTTTCCCACCAATTACTGCGTATTCCGAAAACTTTCTAATCGATTTAAGAAATCAATCAATCAGTCAATCAATCAATCAATCAATCAATCAATCAATCAATCAATCAATCAATCAATCAATCAATCAATCAATCAATCAATCAATCAATCAATCCGACCGTCCGTCAGTCAGTCACTCAGTCAATCAGTCAATCAGTCATGCATGCAGTCACTCACCAACCAACAAACCAACCAAGTAAAGAATCTACTAACAATCAATCATACTAGCAGTCAGTCAATCAAACAGCCAATCACTAGATGAATATTAATCAGCGAATTCTATCAACCAATCATACTAAGCACTAAATCACCACTATTCAAGCATTCCCCATTCTAGTCCCATACTCATATTTACCTGTCCTACATCAGGGGTCTCTGTAATAATCTTGTAAACTTTGTTACCCTCAAGTTCTTGTCCTTGTGGTGGGTTCAAGTAGATCTTCTCAGAGTCGCCGTTCTCACCATGAAATATCAAGTATACCCTGGTATAAGGGTCCAAGATGGGACCAAGTCTGTACGACACTGACATAAAATATCATACATTATTAGATTTATTGACTTTTCCTTACTTATTCCTTGTCATGTATTTTAATCTAGATACCCCTGGTCCATCTTAATTTGGTCAGTGTGGCCTGCCGCTGGGAAGCTCATTTGAGAGAATACTTTAGCCACTTCTAGACGCGCGCGCGATATTTATTGATACCGTTAACTTCAGTACAGGTACGTTTACGGGAGCTCGCGAGGACCATTAACTTTCCATAAATTAACGTTAAAATCATATAGACTGAAAAGTTTTGAGAAAACACCCGAAAACTTTATCACCGAGAAGTTAACGTTTTAGTTATCGAACCTGTTACGGAAAAATTTACGTGAGTGCGCAAGCAGCCGTAAACATGCCTGTAAAATCTTAGAAATAGAAATTGACGTGCGTTTTGAGAAACACGTAATTATAACTATATTAGTTAAGTTAGGTTAACTGGACACTAGTTATCTGGTTTCCAAGAATTGGCCCCTGGTATGGCAACCGAAGGCTATGACATCGAAACTCATCCACTAAGGCAAAGTTTTCATTCTTCTTTCTAAAGGTAGGAGACAAAAGGTCCACTACTTGGAAACATGGACACTGTATCTTTCCTCAAATTAGTGGAACCAATTCATAATTCTGTACGAATTACTAATATAGACGGAGATACATGATACATGTACATATACGATGTACTCACCTGTGTATAACACTTTTGGTGGCTCCAAATCTTGGAAATCGACCTCTAAAAAGCAAAACATCAAACGGTTAAATAAAAAGACAGCGTCAAATATGTTAGGAGACGGATGGACGGTAAACCAGCAGACAGACAGACAAACAGACGGACAGACAGACCAATCTAAACTCAGACAAACCGACCAACCAGCCCAACCAACCACATAGACATGCCGTACCTGATTGTACTGGTAATTCTTTCTCTACGACCACAATAGGCTCGATTAAGGCTACAAAAGAGAATCACATGCAGTTAGAATGGAACGATTTCCAAATCAATACAAATACCAATCTAGCAGTTAACGCGACCAATACTGGTCTGTTGTAGCTAGGCCCAGTTGTTCGAAGGGTGATCAGTATTTATTCTGAGATAAAAAACAATGATTTTCTGTAGATTTGACCCTTGGTTTGCGATAATCGTTTTACGAACAACTGGACACTGGGCCAAAATCAATATCTAGCACGCAACGATAACTTATTTCAATCTGCCACAATTTCCTGGCTAGTTGTCTACAATAGATATTGGGTAAAAGTTAGTTTCCTACTTGGCTCCATTTCCATCTCAACGAGTGCGTCTGCCTCATCTCCTGTCAACCAGCGGTTTACTGGAAAATGGTACGTCTCACCAATGTCTGCAATTGAGATGGTCAGCTTGTCTAGGAACCACTCAGGGTCTGGATTAGAGTTATCGTGGCTCAGTCGTATCTTTGTTAACTAAAAGTGAAAAATAGGCATGGAATAACAAATCCGATCCAGAGTTAATTGTGTACACGGGCATAAGTTTGCAAAATATGCCAATTCAGTGTTTCCCGCCAAAATTTCGCGTCGCCTCCAAATAGTTAAAATTAATAGAAAAAAACAATTCAATGTTTCCTGCTTGTTGCCTTAAAATAGCTAAAATTAAACAAAAAGCCAATTCAGTGTTTCCCGACACAATTGCGCGTCGTCTTCAAATAGTTAAAATTAAACAAAAAGCCAATTCAGTGTTTCCCGCCACAATTGCGCGTCGCCTTCAAATGGTACTTTTTCTCATGACAGGCCAATGGCAGGCCACGACAAAGTATTCTCCGTTCTTTGAGTTTTAATTTCTCTAAATCTATTTGATTGATGATCTTTTAGAGATTTGCTCATGTTTGTGCTAAAATAGAACTGTTATTTCAAATTTGTGGCCAATGTTACCATTGCTATGAAGCGACTAGGTAACGTCAATTTAAATGTCGCACGCAAAACGTATTTCCTTAACTACGAGGAGGGCTTGTTCAGTCAATCAGTTGACGCTTGGTGGTGTTTCAGAGCCCTGAAATGTCTGAAATAGTCCAAATAGCGCTAGTCGCAAAGGATCCTGGATATTAGGGATCTGAAATTAACGTCATATGGGTTTTCAAAATAATAAGCATTTCCAATGTCAATGATTAAAAAGTTAAAAAAGAACCTGTTCAACAACTTCGCGCCAAAAGGTCCATTTGCAAAACAACCAAAACTAACCTTGCCAACATTCAGGGTCTGTACATCAAACCTATCAGTGCGACCTCGATCAAATCTTTTCAATGTGTTCAACCTGCCACTCTGTCGTAACATAATCTTCTCCGTCTGTCCATGTACACCAAATATCTGTAAGGTCACGTTAGCATCGGTACCAGCATGAGGCTTGTCTCCTGTCTTGAACGTAAGCTCATATGTAGTATCTAAAGTAAAAACGTAAAGGTAAAGGTTATTTATTTTACTTCAAAAGCGCAGGGAGTGGTTGCCCAATTCTCCCAAGCTAGTGGCGCATATACAAAGCATTCAAATACAAAGCGCCCTTTCAGGGTTCGTAGTTTTTTGGAGTATCAGAATCCATGACTTTCAATGACCTTTTCCATGACTCTTTTCTATTTTTTGGGATCAAAATTTAGCAGTGATACTTTGAAAAACTGGAAAACTCGCTTATGTGGGTCTTGTGTTATTTCCATGAAACTGGATTACTTTCCATTGGAAAATTGGAAAATACAAATAAAGAATTTTTTCTCGCGCCATTTTCCATGATTTGCTATAATCTAAATTAAATTTTCCATTTTTCCATTTTCCAATTTCCATTTTCCAAGATTTTCCATGATCTGAATTTAATTTCCAGGCCTGGGAAGTGAAATCATGAAATTCCGTAGCTTTCCAGGTTTCCCATGACCCGTATGAACCCTGTCTTTACACCTTTCCATTAGTTCTCCGATTTACGGGTATTTAAAGCTAATTTGAGCTGCACAGATAAAAGAGAACCCAAACAAGGAACATAGCTAGGTAAGTGGGAATCGAGCTCGGGACATCTTGTATCTAGGGCAACGCACTAACCAACTATGTCATCCTTGAACCTTAAAAGGCACATCTATCAGCATTTGTACGTTCGATAAATGAAATTGGATGTTACTACCGTTTACATATAGCTAATTGCACAAACATCCAAAACATAGAAGCTGAGACCGAAATGAACGTTGGGAAATTTTGATTAGATGATTTGAAAGAAGCGCGTGGACGTAGACATTTCAAATAGCGACTGAGATAAATTATTGTATTCCAGATGGACAAATAACATCTTACTTGGTGCTTTTTCAACTGGTTTTCCAGGAAGGAGTTCTCTCTCAATCTTACTATCCCACACATCTTCTGCTAGCCAACATTTACATGGGAAATTGACTGAGTTTCCACCAGTTGGCTGGACATTCACTTCCTCAACAAACAGACCTTTACCATACCCACGACTGTTTTGACCAAGAATGATTTTCTCAACCTGTAATCAGAAAGGAAGGTCATCCGTAAGCCAGAAATAAAGTTAGCCTGCTTAGCTGACGCTGGCATAGGGGGCTTCGTCTTCTCTTTGCATGCCCTTTCCAAGATACGCACAGTAAGGATAATTCTAATATTTCAGGGACAATTCCAATATTTTACGGACAATTCCAATATTTTACGGACAATTCCAATATTTTACGGGACAATTCCAATATTTTACGGACAATTCCAATATTTTACGGACAATTCCAATATTTTACGGGACAATTCCAATATTTTACGGGACAATTCCAATATTTTACGGAACAATTCCAATATTTTACGGACAATTTCAATATTTTTTTAATTCAGCATGAGATGCCCTTCATATTAATCTTGGAAAACAAAGGTAATTTTGCATCCGTTCTCAAGCGACTACGTTGCGATACAGGAAAACTGCATCGCATGACATTCTCAAACTCTCTTTAATTTCTTGTTCAGTGCACAATGAAGAAATGCTATACCGTCTCTCCGGATATGCCCGAGGACATTTTTTTTTTTCTTTCTTCCTTTTTTTGGCGAGGTCGAGATATTGAGGTTATTTAAAGTTTAATCAAATCTGATTGCCATTGACTGTGACTTTTTTTTAGAATGATTAGCGTCAATTTATGACAGTTTGTTCAGTTTATTTTACTGCATGGTATTCAGTATTAAGTTACCTTAATTTGCCAGACATTTGTATATTGACTACCTATATAAGAACCTGCTCAACCTGGCGGCTGTTCAGACATGAAAATTTACCGAAATCTCGAGACAGAAAACAAGACAGAGAAAAGGAAAAGAAAGGGAGAACAGAAATCGGTGCAGAATAATGGAAATTAAAGGGGGGGGCATCTCAACTTACCCTTCCAATGTCAACATTCAGAGCCAATGGAAACTGATACGTTTTCATCCTCTCTAGGAGTCCATCAGGTCGTAGTGGTACCTTGCTTGTCTCCCCCCTGACTCCTATCAGGTAGATGTATAGCTGTGCATTATAGTTAAGTACCTCACCAAGTGTCACAGAAACAGTGTGGGTGGTATCTATGGAACACAAATATGAAGTACATTAGCTGACAAATTATTGATCTGTTTGGACTACAAACCAACCGTTACGATATATACTCATTATGTAGAGAGGTGGTCATTACTGAAAGGTGTTCAGCTCAGAAATTAAACGACCTCTCTAAAATTACCACCTATCTACAGTGACCACCTCTCTACAATGACCACCTCTCTACAACCACCTCTCTGCAATGACTACCTCTGTACAATGACCACCTCTGCACAATGACCACCTCTGTACAATGACCACCTCTGCACAATGACCACCTCTGTACAATGACTACCTCTGTACAATGACCACCTCTGTACAATGACCACCTCTGTACAATGACCACCTCTGCACAATGACCACCTCTGTACAATGACTACGTTACCTCTGTACAATGACCACCTCAAATACAATGACTACCTCTGTACAATGACCACCTCTGTAAAATGACCACCTCTGTACAATGACCACCTCAAATACAATGACTACCTCTGTACAATGACCACCTCTGTAAAATGACCACCTCTGTACAATGACCACCTCAAATACAATGACTACCTCTGTACAATGACCACCTCTGTAAAATGACCACCACTGTAAAATGACCACCACTGTATAATGACCACCTCTGTACAATGACTACCTCTCTGCAATGACTACCTCTGTACAATGACTACCTCTGTAAAATGACTACCTCTGTACAATGACCACCTCTATACAATGACCACCTCTGTACAATGACCACCTCTGTACAATGATCAGCTCTTACTCTACAATGACCAACTTCCTACAAATTCTGGTCCACTGTTTAGGATGGGGCAGATTTGACCTAGGCCTTCATAAATTTACTCTTGTTTAAACTTCTATTCGTCTATCAGTTGATTTAGTCTCAAGAGCGAGGATTTCTTAAGAGAGGTCCAGAAAGTTTGTTTGTTTACTTTTTAACGTTAATATTTCATATCACCATCTCATGCACGATAGCAAAACCGTGGACTTTATCTCCATTTGTATCTAACGTTAACGACAAGCTAATAAATCAAACAAGTTGGTAATTATATGGCTTATAACACATGATTAATTAACTGACATTGGACAGATGAACACCCCGACTCGCCTCTCGACTGCTTAACTATATCTCTCTTAAATATTTAGTGTTTTCATTTATATATCAATGTATGTGGCTTACGAGCCCATAGATAGTCAGGAATTACATTTTATTTTACTTTGTAAAAAATGTATACGATTTGGTCGTGAATTAAATAAATTATGAAATTGAAGGACAAATTACCGACCGAGACTGATTTACATGTATATCATTTAATAAGTACAGAAACTAAGATTTAGCTAGTAGCAAATATTCGTCTAGGCATGCATAACAAACTGAAGAAGATAGCAGTATGTATTGCCAGTTGTATAGTGTACTAGATTTGAACAATATTATATAAAATACTGCTATAGATCTACCACTAATGATCTGGAAATCGTAACTCAACTCGTTCTTCTTCTATAGATTAAGAAAAGGACCATTTCGAAGCGATGGTGAAATTTCGTGAGCGACTTAAGCATCTATTATTAGTTCAAAAACATAATATTTTATCACTTACAAAATATAATTCGTGGCTCGTACATCAAACGCCTCTCATCCATAACAAACCTGAGGAACCAACCGACGAAAACTCTCTAGAACAGAGGTAGTTTTCTAGGTAGCAAGCAGCAGACCATAAATTAGGAAGCAGTAGCAGAGTCAGTTTCGGAGCCGAAACAAAGGTAGCCTTGAATGTTGACTTAGTTCCAATGGCTAATCCAGTCATTCACGGAAAAAAATAAAAGACCAGAAATAATCCAGGCGACTTAATATCATACTGAAGTGTCATAGGTTTGTCATCAAGAAAAAATGCCAAAAAAATGACAATATGTGTGTGTTGCTGAAATATAGAATTACCAATCAAAAGTGACGGGGTTTTCTTCGAAAATGTATGCAAAATTTATTCCAGTTTCTCCCAATTATCTCGATCGTCTACGATATGTTTGTTTTAATCTTAAAAAAAGCAGCACTTTGGTTCGATGTGTAAACCAAATACCCAAAAAAATATATTTAGGAAAAACAGAGTATATTGGATCATAAAGCGAATGTAGTGGAACCGAGGGAGATTCTGTAGGCGAATCAATTTAAGACGACATTGCAATCATGATTGAGGCTCAAAAAGGCTTAGCAGCAGAAGTATTAACAAGTCAAATGGCGCTGGGAAGCAGCTAAGTTAACAAGCTGTTGCTATGCAAGAACAAATCTTGTTTTTCGACCTTCCAGGATGCAAATTTTAAGGTGAGATAACATTTAACTTTTTTCTATCAAAAACGAAGTTAGAAAAATGTTTTTGGTGTCAAAATCACTACTAAAACGAGCTTACCCATTTTGCACGGCTCTTCATGGACAACCATCTTTGAATCTATTTCGTCTGTTTTCTTCGCTTAAGTGATGTTTTCAGTTATAATTATGCAAAAAACTTATCAGTTTTTTGTTTCGAAACGGCTAAGGAATCTGCATATTTTTCATGAGACGAACATAAAAAGGGATATATCAGTTACAGCACAGCTTGTGGCTGTGATTAATGTGACAGTTATGCATATATTGGCCGTTAGGCTATTGTGTTTTCTTTTGTTTTGACGCTTTCGGGGGGTAATGGAACAGTAATTGAATGAATAATTTGTATTTTTTACTAGTTACCGTGATAAATCGACAACAAGGAAAAGGCTGGCCATCACTTTTTTCTCCGACCTAGCGACTTCTAAGAGTATTTGCAAATTTAATAACATCAAACCAAAAAAAAACCATGATAAATTGAAGACAAATTCACGGTAAATTAATTGTCAAAAATTAATCCTTTTAATACCAGCCTTCAAACAACTTTTGCACGGCAGAGTTAAACTTCTACAAACGGTCACCAACATCCACTTTTTTACTCACACAAAACTCAGTAATAAAAAATCTTCTCATTACCTTTTTTCATCGTCGGTCACTTCGCAAGACTCATTTTTACGATTTGTCCGAAAAAAAATGTCAAAATTAAAAGAACTAGATGTCGAAAAAAAATTCATTTACAAAAAACATTTTCGTGATCTGCATTAACAAACAGACTCAAGTTTTAATTACATATATCCATATTTCACAGCGATATCTCACAGAACGATTACAAAACATTGCAAAGCAAACAGTGAACTGAGTATGAAGTTTTTTTTATATATATAAATTTACTAAATTTACTAAATTTTAGTTTTGCGTTATTAATTTTCACGAGAACGTTTTTTATGGATCTTCAATTTCGTGATTTTTTTCAAATCGCAAAATTCATGTCGAAGAGTTGGTCGCCGTTGCATTGAAATTGAGCTACAACGCTGGCGTTAGTGTTAGTTTGAGGGCAAAAAATTTATTCTGATTCTTTTTTTTTACGTAGCCAATGAGCTTTTATCAGGAAATTCCAAAAGTCACAGTACAGAAATATAATTACCATAGCTGGAAAGAGCACATCAAAATGAGTAAAACTGTGAAGTTTGAATGAAGTAACTTTCAAACTCACGAAGATATGAATTTTCCGAAATCGAAATTTTGTATGAAAACATTTGCTGGTAGGCAAGAGATGCCTACCAGCAAAGGTTTTCTTACAAATTCACACTTTTCAAAAATTCATATTTGAAGTTTGGATTGAATTCCTTCAAACTTCACTGTCTTGCTAATTTTAACATGCTCTTTCCAGCTATGTAATTCTTTTTCTATTTTACGAATTTAAAAATACCTGATAAAAGCTCATTTCAAGTTCGAAAAAAACATGAATCAACAAACAAGCAAACGATTTCAGTGCGAAAAGCTTGTCAATTAGAGATAGACGCATCAAGAAGTAAGCTCAATTAATACGGTTTTCCGTTCAAATACAAAACAGTAATATACTAGCTAAGTATGAGTTGTAAAAATAGCCGTTTCAAACAAACATATTCTGTATTTTTTCCGATTTTCTTTTAAAACATCCGACATCCATGCACTGTCATCTTCTCCATGTTTCTCCATGCATCCAATCAATTACCAGTCATGCACCCATCAATGTATGCATTCATCCCTCCACATATCAATCTATCCATCCCTACGCGCGATGTCATTTTTTGTCCATTTATTCAGTCATCCATGAATAATGTATCCAATCATTCCGCGAGCTACTAGTAAATTGGTTACCCTGTGGTGCTAAGTGGAACGATAGAGGACTGGGGCATATTACAACAGGAAGCTCAAGATTTAAATGGAGATAGTTGTCGATCTGTCGAGAATGGTTAGGACTACCCATGCATCCATCCATTCTTCAATCCACGTCGGTGTCTGTTTAGTCATACGACCATGACCATGCATACATGCCAATCATTGATCTATCCATTCACAGTCATTCATCCATTCCATTCCATTCCATACCTTCACATATTTGCATACCCAAAAATGACATACCTGTACCAGACGGTGCCGGGGCGTGTCCCATGTAGACCTCTCGTTCCAGTTTCCCATCACTCATGTCTTCAGCCAACCAGCAACCACAGGGGAAAAACACTGTGTCTTCATTCTCTGGAGTTACTTCAACTTCGTCCACATAAATACCCTTGTTGCGACCACGGTTGGTATGTCCAATACGAATCCTATCAACCTGTGAAGAAAACAAATACTGTAAAGATGCTGTTACAAAATGCATTTCTCTTCAAGTTCGGCAGTAGCGACACACGACACAACGCCAAAAAAATGTTGCTCAAATCGTCTTCCCGCAATGTTGTTTTTCTCGATGCAGAGTTGTTTCACGCCGAAATGGTTCATGCAGCCTGTCTTGGAACGCCACATAACCCACGTGTTATTTAATCTTTTTGAATCTGTGTAAAAGTCTAAATATCTTTCCTTAGTGTTTTGTTGCTGTTGCTATTGTTTTCTGATGATGGTGATGATGATGATGATGGCGATGATGATGAGAGTAAAGTACACAAAAAATAGTTACTCTTAGTCGAATGAAACGAACAAACCAATAAAATCTGGATATTATTGATGACAACTGGCAACTACAACCTCGACAGAGATGCACACAGGCACCAACTTACCTCTCCAACTGATGGCATATCTACTGAGAACTTGTAAACTTTCCCGTCTTGAAAGGTATCTGTCGGCCCACCAGTTGGTCTTAGGACAATCTTACTACTGTCACCACGGTCTCCACACAGCTGTAGATACAATTTGGCATGTGGGTTCATGACTCGACCAAGTTGCATTGATACACTGTACAGCTTTGCTGAAGAATGCAAAACACACAAAAAATCAATTTCAGTGAAACATGTGATATCTATATTATTTATTCGTTTATTTCCTTGAGCATCAAGTATGTCATTTTATTTATTGCAAATATGCAAAAAAAAGTCAAAATGTCTATATCAACGGGTGTGATATTTGTTTGGACACAATCCGAGCACAGACGAGGTTTGAACCTTTGACCAGTCAGACGTCCAACTCAGGCGTCCGGCTCGGAATTTCAAACTCGATGAAGGATATCACTAAAACTGCAAGAAACCGCAAAGCACGTGGTAAGTACTTGGTGTATGCAGCACCAATTGTATGGAACACCAAGTGTATCAAATAGATTATATATCAATGGATATATCATCTATTGATACACTATTGTTGCACACACCAAGTACTTACCTCTCTTGCTTAGAAAGCAGCGCATAAACAACGTTTTCATAGATACCCGATTACAATGAATGTACTTGCTGATGTTTGAAGAAAATAATTCATCAATGTCACTAAAGTCCTACAAAACACACTGATCCACAACCAAATCAAAATCTTCTACATGTCAGAATGCCTTTGTTATGGAATGATTTATTAGATCGCCAGACTCGATATCTGTAAATGGCCTAGAATTCATTTATTTCTCACTCTTTCTCCAATTGTCTTCCAATCTATCCATCCATCCTCGCGTCCATCTTATAGCTTACTTTCTATATATATTGGACGATTGATAGCGAGCAATGGATTCCAGTCGAGATTCGGGGGTATAAAACGCTAGTTTCAATTTCTGTATTGTTTGAATTCCTTTGTGTGTGATCACCCAACAAATATATCGAAAGTGATCTATTGATTTATCATTTATTCGCTCATTAAAAACAGAAAATATATAAATAGAAACAATTAAAAGAAATTTTCGCTCGCTTGGTTGATAATGATGAACGTAAATTTTGAAGGAACCATTTCAATTTCGGTTTCACTCGTGACAGTCAGCTTTGACAATTAATTAGACGGTGCGCGCTTTACCCCCCC
>JALIZF010000703.1:0-63693 GCA_029948255.1 Telmatactis stephensoni
TTGTGGAGCAAATTCAACAATTTTCGACGTTCATAAACCTGGTTAGACGCTCGTATAAAACTGGCATGAATTATGATGAATGCCGTATTTAGTTAGGCAAGTTTCAAGCTTGCAATGTCGGATTAATTGATTGATTGATGCAGAAACTCTAAATCATCTTAAAGATGCTGGTTTCGCTCCTTTGTTTGACACATTTTAAATGGGGCTTCAGGGAGGCTAGCCGTCTTGTCATTCTTTCCTCTCCTTGGCTTATGGAGGCCGCTATTTGCATTGCTAAGTAATATATGAGGGGTGTCAACACAAAAGGGGTCTTGTCTACTAAGACCCCTTTGATGTACCATCTTTCAGATTTGCCGCTTTAACAGCAATCTTTAGGGGTTTTTTGGTCATTTCTCTGCGAAGATAGGAGAGAGACAACAACAACAACAACGAAACTCTCAAAAGAGGGGGGGGGGGACAGAGAGAAAAGAAAGAAAAATGAACAGAAAAACTGCAGAGCGCGCTTGGGTAAGAGAGAAGGTAAGAAGGAAAAACAAAACAGAAAACAAAGACAATAGTTGTTCGGATTTCTTTTGCCAATTAGTGGGAACCAAAAACAAACTTAAAAAAAGAAATAACTAACAAATGAGAAAGAGAAAAGAAAGAAAAACAGAAAAAATGTGTTTGTGAAACAGAAAAAGAGAGAAAAAAGAAAAAAAAAAAACGGGAAAGAGAAACAATAGTTGTCAAGGTAACTGTCAATTTGGTGCTGTTCTAGAAGACTGAAGGCTCACTTATCCAGTGACGCCTGACGAATTCTAGGGTTTACGTTCGGTGAGCGTACTGATCGTGGCCTGAATTCAGCTTCTAAGTGCTTTTTCGAGTCATTTTGTAGCACAGAAGTCGCTTGACTTGCATCATTAAGCAAGGAAAGACGGCGGAGACAAACTCCTGGAAGAACTCAGGAGTGGGAAGCGACTTTACGAAGAACGAGTCACAGTAATTACGGCGACAAGGTTCAACTGTGATCTCCGGAGTATTGAGGCTTCTCTGGTCGTTCTGTGATGCATCCCCCAAGCCAACAAGGCCATTTCGGCGAGTTTTGAACTGTAAAGAAGGCAATCGGTGCCGTCTGGGGCCTGTTAGCGAGGGGGGCTCGGCACTTATAAGAAATTTCTAAGACTAAGAGTAGGGGATGGGTGCTGTCCAATTTTTCATGGATGCCCATAATCCTTTTCTTCCGCTGTATCTGATCCAGCGGAAGAAATGCATTATGGGATGCATGTTTGGACGCGTACAGTGTTTTTCCTTGGACCAGCTATGGTTGTAGCGCTGAGAATGCCAAAACGGGGTCGACTTGCGCACCGTGCGTTACAGCCTATCTTATGGTCAACCTTTAAGACCCCTTTTGTGTTGTCATTCCTCATATACCTATTTCAATTAATGTTGTCGGCAAAACCTTACGCGACTCACCCGAAAGGGAGTATGGGTAGAAATTACTAAAGCTATAAAACCACACAAATCAGCCATACGACAACTCAAATAGCTTACCTTGACCTTAAACACTAAAGAACTTTACTTGTTGATGCTAAAGTCAAGACCAAACCTGAAAAGAGAGTAATTTTTTTGCCTACTACCCATTACTCCTTTTCGCCCTTGTCACGGTAGGCTTGAGACCTTCGAACGACAACCTTTTTGGAAATAGGTGTATATATTTTCTATATATATAAGTGTTTTATGTATGTCAATTTTTTTCTTGTTTGTTGTTGGGGGCAACCTTGTCAGGACCTCTACAGTAGTTGCTCCATCACTTAGTTTAACTGTATTGTTATGTATTTTTATTGTAAAATCATGTTAGTAACTAGAAGCTTCTAAATAAAATGAAATAAAAACCAAAACAGTTGTTTTGTAAATTTTCTAAATTTCTAAATAAACAAAATAAAAATAAAACAGTTGTTTTGTTGGGCTTTCTGTGGTCAACCATAAAGTTGTTGTTTACTTGCTTACATGAGAAAAGTGAAATTAAAGTTCCACCACCTGGTAAGCGGAGCGACCAACTTGGCCGGTGCTAGCTGCAGCTTTCACTCCACTCCATAATTTCGGGACGATGCCAACTTAATGTAGTCAAGATACTTGATTTAAGGAAAGAGTTTCTAAAAAATTACCAGTCTTCGAAAACAGGCTACTGGCTCTTAGGTGGACGAAAACGGAATGCAGTCCATCGACCGCTAATTAACATTATCAAAAATACAGAAAATATCATCTATTAAGCGTACCTACTTCCGATGTGGCATCCTGAGTTAGGCCAAGAGAATGAAAGTCATAGATTTAGATTTGCGTCCACGCCCGCATGGCCCGCAATCAAGCTGCCGCTCAAAATTTCCATTATTATACTAAAAATCATTATTTATAAAAAAAGCTTTTTCTTACCAAATTGTAAGTTCGAAAGAGGAAAACATCGGAAAAGACAGAAAACGATTTGTTTCTCCGTGATTTAACTGGTTATTATTGTCCTCACACTAAAGTTAGGTATTATAAAGGTAAAAAACACACAAGCAGTATAAACTATCTACTAATAGATAATAAATATTGCTTTGTTTAAATAAAATAATGAATAATCAATAATGAAAAAATGCCTCATTTGTTTTGAAACTTTTTCGGACGCAAATCTATGACTTTCATTCTCTTGGCCTTATGCCCCCTCAATAAGAACCTTCAAATAGAGGGAGGTGGTGCAGCTTAAAGACTAGTACCGATAAGTGAACAGTGATCGCTTTGATAAAGTTAGGAGTGGTTTTGTTGATTTGTAAAGACAAATTATTTCCTCTTCCTCTTTTTCCTTCCCCTTCCGTTCTCCGCTAGTCGCTCCCAGATACCAAGCCATTTGGGCTTCCTGTGTAATCCACCAAACTCGCAAAGAAAGGCCAGGCTGAACAAGGCTGAGCGTCCTCTCGCGACGGTTGGGCGGCGCGGCGACCAAGGTTTATATTTACTCCTTCGACCTTTAGTAAGTTAATGTTCTCTTCCATTTAACCTCCATTTTATAGCTTTTTCTTTCGGTTTTGTCGCTCTTTTGAGACGCATTGTACGTTTAGATATTCGCGAAGGGTCCGCCATCTTGAATTTTGTGTCAGTTCGGTTTCGAAGTTTTTCTTTATGACTTTATTGTGGTTCTTTTTACTGAATTTCGAACAATTTTAAGCAATTTTACCGTTTTGAAGTCTTTTGAAGCTATTAGTATTTTCTTGATTTAAGTATGTGGCTGTTTTGATGCAATAATGTCTTAGTTGTAAATGAGACTAAACACCTTTTTGTTGAGATATCGAAGATCTAGCGAACGAAGAGATAGCTAGGGAGCTATATAACGTATTAATATGCACAAAATAATGGCGAAGAGGTAAAACTCTGTATCAGCAATCTAAACGTTGAATTCACTACATAGTTAAATTTGATAAGTTCAATGTTTTCTTTTGAAAGCCAAAATAATATTTTTCAAAATATTTATAAGCTTATCTCAGAATATTAGCTTACTTGAATTGCTTAACTCGTGTAAGACAATTTTATCATGAGATTATTATACATTGTACTCCGTATCTGTATTCTCATTGATCAAGAGCCTAAAGATTTGTTCATGACAGTGATCTTTCAGTGGTCTGGTGGTTGTCTGTATTAGAGGTGTTACTTGCAAAAAGGATCCTGCATAGATCAATGGATTGGTTGTTATCTGTAGGCTACTACAGTGCTGTCGTTTTCCACATGGACAATATATAATTCACTTTTGATGATATCTGAAATTATCAATGTCAGCCTACTGCTTTGGCCAGTAACACTTACCTCAAGAAACTTAGTGGAGGCTATTTTGTTGTGATATAGTTTATACTTAATAATTGACAATTCCTGACATCATCAAAACCTCATCCAATAATTGGATATTATCTTGTTTTCTTGATTTAGCATTTGAATTCAAACACTCAAAAATAACAAGTGTCAATCATAAACTGAGAATTTTGAAGGTTGTTGATAAAATCTAAATAATGTGGTGATCACAGCATGAAAACTCTTCTAGAGGATGGCAGACTTTGGCTAACCAGCTATCAATAAAACCAGGGTACAGTCTATGCAGCATTCAAGGAATAAAAACATAAATTTTATTTAAAAAGTATGACTTTAGTTCCTTTGATACATTAAATCCAATGTTGGTGTGAGTTAAAAGTGCAGTGCTAGAAGAAGAAAAAAACACCCTAAAAGGTTGAGGTCTGATAAGACGGCTAACTTGGGAAAGAACTGGTGCCCTCTTTTCTGCTTCTCACAGAAATTCTAGTGCCCACTGGTTTTCCACAAATGGTGATAATCAACCAGTGAATACTTAAATCACTGTAAGAAACAGCATGCCATAGTATTTTGTCTATGCTAAAGATTATGGTTTCTGCATAGAAAGCAAAGTTGATTAGCCAGCTTCTATTAGTGGTGTCACCTGTGTGGTCCTGGTTTGGCACATGAATTATGTTTTTCAGTTTGCTTTCCCTTAAATTATGCTTCAAGGGTTTTTCTCTGGGTCCTCATTTTCATCCCTCAGTAAAAATGAACTAGAGCTGAGAGTGCACAGAGTAATATTAGAATGCAGTTTTAGTGTGTGTCAGCTAGCTAGTACTGTCCTCCAAGTACTAAAAATATTGGACATGTAAATAAAGATTTAGTTACTTATGTATTAATCATTACTGTAGTTAGTGAGTAAGTTATATATCATAGTAAGTAATAGTTTGTTTCTCACCAAGGGTTAAGTTAGTTAAGTTAGTTAAGTAATTAGTTTGTTTGTTTGTTTACTTATATGTATTATCTGCAGGAAGCCAACAATCATGTCTAGTGAAGAGGAAGCAACGGCAGCTAATGTGTTGTCACAGATGTCACAAATACAACAGATCAGTGCCTGTGAAACTATTGATGCAACGGTAGTCGTAGGACATCACTGTGATGTAGAAACAACAGGGGTCCAAGGTACTTAGTGGCGCATATTATTGTGATTAATATACAATAATTTCAAAAAAACGTCGCAGTTCAGAGCAACAAGCATGAAGCCAAGACTGAAATGAATGCTGGTTTTGTTTGTAATGTATTCAAATCAGACTCGTTTCTAGTAAAATATCTCATAAGAAATGATCTTTTAACCTTCATTTGGTAAAGTGCATTTTCCCATGTTGTTTACAACTTTTAGAAAGCAACTTGCCCACCGAAATGTTGGATTTTTGACATTCTAATAAATTATTAATGTGAGGGTAATGCTCAAATATACGTAAAAAAGTGTAATTTTTTTTTCAAGTTCCTACCCATAACTTTTTTGAATGTTCAAATATATTGAAGAAAGCAAGTTTTTATTTTAGTTAAATAAAAAATGGGGGTCACCATGCTCATTAGAGAGATATTTTCAAAATTATCATCAAATTTGGTGCAAAATCTGCACTTTTCCAAGAAGGCACATACTGAGGCAGGTTTTACAAAATTCCCTATTTATCACAGCAAAAATCGCACAAATGTTTTAAATTATGTTTTAAGCATTTTTATTCATAATTTGAATGAAAATGCTTACAAAGTCATAATTCTGTGCTTTTAAATGAACCATGGATGCACAGTAGACGTGCACAGTGCAATACAAAGGAATCACCTTAAGGACACAGTCAAATGTGTGGGTTTTTTTTGTACAGAAAACCAAGAAACTACAACAGTAGAAGTGTCTCCAGAGGTCCTTCAACAAGTACAAGCAGCCTTCCAGCAAGAGTTACCACAGTTAGCGGCATCAGGTTATGTAGCGGTAACTAAATCAGATGAACATGTTAGCCATGATGTGATCCATGACCACCATGTCCAGGTTTTAAATGATGGTATTCAGTGTACAACATGCTCTAAACCAGGTAAAGAGGGTTGCTGACATGGGTGTTCACTATGTAGTACATGTAATATTAAAAACATTTAAATTCAAGGTTCTTCGGCAAGTGCAAATGCAAGCAGCTTTCTGACAGCAATTACAGATATTTTCTGTATTAATTGAAAATCGTTTCACCAAAAACTTATATTGGATTAGATTTAGCAAACAGGACATGACAGTGTGTGCTGATAATTAAAATAAAATCCTAGTTCAAATGTCACATCTTACATGTGCTGAATTCAATCCAGACCTATTTTGGTCAACCCAATCATATGGCATTTGATTTAGCCGTCAGTTTTATATTTGTAATGGGGATTTTTAATTGGGAGATCACCTTGCTTCACTGTCAAATGAAGAATTTGGAATAGTCTGTATTTCAGACTGTCCATTTCTTCTTCATAAACAGCATTGCCTTGACCTGACTCTGGTAGACCTTTGATAGTTTTTTTATAAGTATGGTTCTCATTATACCACAGATATCTGCTATCTTTCAACCAAGGAGACCATAAGTAATTCCTGCATGGTAGACAAGTATACAACCCACATTTGGTTGAGAAACAACATTACATATTTTCATTCCCTACATTTCTATACCCTGATAGCAGACTGAGGTTTCTTTAATCAAAAACCAAAAGCCATTTTGTAGCATTGTTCGGGTTAGTGTGCTTGGCAATCAGGAAAATCCTGGTGAATTGTGGGTGATAAATGAACACTACATGTATACCAGGGCCCAGTTGTTTGAAAGACGATTAGCGTTAATCCAGTATTAAATCTAAAGAAAGCCATTGACTTTAACCCAGGATTAGCGTTAATCGCCCTTCGAACAACCGGGCCCAGACTAATGTACTCAACTAATTTATGCTACTGACAGTAATACCAGGCTAGCTAATGCATTACATTTAACACATGTGAAATGCAATGTCTAAATCAACTGTCGAACCAAAGTTGAATCTTCAACTGTTTGAGTCACAGATTCAGTGGAACTTGTATGTAATTTGAAACTGTTGATTTTAATTGCTTCAAATGTCATATTTCACATACATTTAATTCTTGAATTGAATCAAAGCACTGAGCACTGAGGGGCGGGGGGGGGGGGGGTACTCCTTCCAGATTTGGGTAGGGATGTGCCGCTGAGCCCCTCGAACCCTGGCCCTGTTCCAGAGCAAAATTTCCAAAATTGATACCCTGTTCCAGAGTAAATGCCTGCCTCATTTCCTTGCTTCCGGCCAAGTTGACGTGTCGTTACCCCTTTTAGCCCAGCCTTTTAGACGAACTTGTTAAATAGATACCCTGTTCCAGAGTGGCACGTACCCGTATAGCGAATATAGGGGAGTACCCAGGGCTCCCACCCCCCCCCCCCCCAGGGCACTGAGATGTGATGTTTGAACTAGCCAAGGCCTTACATGTAAGTTCAAAATATACCATAAGTTCAAAATGACATCAATGTTGTCAACATCAAGAAGAGGATGCCACAAAAACAAGTGGTGTCCATAACCTGGCATTGCAGTGTTGTCAAGGTCAACACACAATGAACAAATATGATATATATTCCATCCTGTTCTCATGCTGCATCATGTTTGGTAAATCTGCCTATTTAGCAGAACTCTCCGATACAGGAGCCTCATAGTGTCTACTCTATGCAGGGTGATACACATTCTGATAAATAAATTGTACAATCTTGTCCACCTTTGTTTAATGAAAGGGTCCCTCAAAATTATTGAGCAATGCTCATTAAGCAAAGGTGGAGATGATTAACCCAGAGAGGATCGACTGGTTCCTGATCTGCCGACTAGGTCAATAAAGATTCTCAACAACCAAGTTAACCATTTGAATTTGTCACATTGACAAGTGATTCTCACAAGATCAATTGCTGTCCATCCAGGTAAATCCTATACATGTAATCATTGTGGTAAAAAGTTTAACAAGTCTTACAACCTCAAGACACATCTTAGAGTACACACTGGAGAGAGGCCATATCAATGTGAAGTGTGTGGACATGGCTTTGCCAATTTAGGTGATTTAAAAAGACATTCTCGTACCCATACTGGAGAAAAACCTTTTAAGGTAATTACAGCTGATCAATAGATATAGAGCACATTTCACATAAAAGTTTATACAGTAGGAACTCTGTTTTCAAGGCAGTTGATCAGTAGAATGCACTTCATATCCTTCAGCACCATATCTGTGTATGTATCCAAAGCATGCCTTGGGTTTAGTTTCAACTCATAATAACAAAATCTTGTGTAATGCCCTACACAGGTTGCAAAAGACTTATTATTGAGTTTTTTTTATATTTTCAGTGTGAGTTTTGTGGCAAGGTGTTCTCTGATTTTGGTAGTCACAAGCGTCACCTACGCCTACACACTGGCTATAAACCATTTAAATGTGATCAGTGTGAAAGAGAGTTCACAAGACTGGATAGTTTTAAAAATCATCTCAGACTGCATACAGGTATGCTATGGAGGGAGGGAGACCAGGAAGAGGTTGGAGAAAGAACAATATAGAGTATACATGTATGGAAGGTAATTGACAGTTCCAGAGAGTGGTTCGAGGGCCAAGGAGGGAATATCTAAAAGCCCACACATTATTGAAGTATTATCATTTTCTGGTTTATACTTCATATGGCTGCATGTCCACATAGTCGCTCTTAGGGTTAGGTTTAGGGTAAATATTAGGAACATACAAAGACAACTATATGGCATTCAGCCATGAAGTAATTACCCATTTTCTAGGTGACAGACCTTACAAGTGTGATACTTGCAGCAAAGAATTCAACTACCTCACTACATACAAACGTCATCTCAACATTCACAAAGGAGAAAAACCCTATGCATGCACACAATGTGAAAAGAAATTTACTCGTCAAAACTACTTAACCAATCACATGAACACCCATGCAAAGATTGCTAGCCAAGGCTGTCAAACTGATGGTGGTGGTCTACTGAATGATGAAGAGGATAGGAGTATGGATACTGAAGGGCAGACAGCTGCTGATAATCTCTCAAAGATAGCCCATCTTGGAACTGTTGACAGGGAAAGTGATGAGCACAGAAATGAAAAAACAGAGGTTAGAATCAAACACAAAGTTTTTAAATCTTTTATGAAGCTGGTGATTAGCATGTTGTGACAATAATTTCTTTTAGAGATTGGGGGGGGGGGGGAATTATTGAATTTATCCATCCAGCAAAGAGTGTCATCCCCACATCTAATTATACCAATTATAACAGTGACAAAGGATATTTTGATATTTTGCTTTTTTGGTGAGGGGGGGGGAGAGAAGTTATTACTCATCCAGAGAAAAGGGTGGGGGAAAACAGAAGAGGAAATGTTTCCTGTTCCTCCTCTCTCATCCCTTTTCTATCCATTTCATCCCAATGAAAGAACAATAGACTACCTTTGATCTTTTCCCACTAAAAAGTGCTTGCTATGTACTCAGACTAATTAACAAATTATTATTGTATTGCAGAACACAACTAAGGTTACAGATACTTCTACAAATACTTCACTACTACAACAAGTTACTCAAGTCTTAGGAGACATGATTCCACAGAGTGTTAGTGCAGAATTGACTGATGGGGCTGGTGGACCACATATTGTAGTGCAAGGAACAGACCAAGGAGGAGGAGAATTTAAGGTAGCTAGTGATGTTTTACCATTGCTATGGTAACAGTTTTGATTATAGCTGGGAAGTAGTAGGTTTCAAGTAGTAAGTTATGGAATGGGTAGGTAGAGAGAAAATTCAGTGACCTCCAGAATAAATAACCAAATGAATATGAAACTACGAGGTATATGAAGATGAGGTAATTTATATTCACATCAATGGGCCTGAGACTGTTTGATAACCCAGAATACCCTCCCCCATTCCAGATCAAGGGCAGATCCAAGATTATTTGCAATTATGTTGAGGAGGGAGGGATCACTCCTTGCACCCCTACCCTAAATCTGTCTCTGCAGGGGGCAAATCAGGCTTGATAATGAGGTTTCTCACAGGTAATTATTACTGTGATGATTGAATAAACGCCCTTCTTCCAATAAATGCCCCCTCTTGAATAAGTGCCCCTCTCTACTGTGTTTCTTTTTTTAATTAGTGCCCCTCTTGAACGAGCATCCCTTTTTTAATAAGCACCCCCTCCTTAATGAGCACCCCTTTTCGAATATGCACCCCCTCTTTACCCTTGAAAATAAAATAAGCACCCTGGGAGCTTATTCAAATCATGTGTTTATTAAATGAAACGTACCACATTTAACAAAGATCTGGCAACCGGGAGAGCCTCCTTTACAGGCAACTCTTGTTTTGTGTGAGTCCTGTGAACATTTGGAGTTCACTTCAAAGCTAAGCTCTAACACTTAATTTGTTTTATTAAGGTGAGTCTTGCTCAACAACTTCTGATAGCTCAGCATATACTGAACCAGGCACAAATTCAGCGGAGTGGTAACCATGGTGATGAGGAATCAGGATCAGGTTCTAATACTGTTACAACAGGTAAGTCTTACAAAGGGTTTTTGTCATGATTAGGTAATGATGATGATGATGATGATGGTGATGCTGTCAGCTTTGCTGTAACTGACATCTGATGATGGTGATGTTAATGGTAACGGAAATGGTGTCACGTATATTTACGAGAATGAGACGCGAGATAACAAGTATATCGCTTTCACTGACTACCGTATCGTGAAACATGTCAACGGTCATTTATGAACATACAAGAGACTATTCATCGGCACGCGGCGTGTTCTTTCATGCTGTTAGTGTAATCTGTGAAATGATGGTGCCAATCATCATCTGACTTATTGCCAACATGCCTTCACTCTTGTGTTGTTGTTTAAACTAGTTTTTCTTCTGTCCATCAGTTTCAATTCCAGAAATCACTCCAGAGTTGGCTGAACAGATAGTCAACCAAGTAACAATCCAGCAAGAAGCCGGCACAGCTCAAAGTGAAACCATACTTAGCCAAGATAACGTACAGGTCATAGAGGTATCACGTGATCAATCCAGCGGCAATACTGAGGGCCAAGAACTTGTCGTGGAGGGGCACCTTATTGCACAGGGACAAATCCCTGACCAGGTGACTTTACAAGCAGACCAGATCCAATCGCAGGAGATCGTATCTGAACACGTGATTGAGGAGAGTGACGTTGTCATAACAACCGTCCAGGGACCTACTCAGAGTAGCCAGGCAGTATACGTGGCCGTGGATCCATCGCAACCTGACGTGCAGCAATTTCTAGGGGAGATACAGGTGTTGCAGTGTTCAGATAACAAACAGTCATAAATCATTAACTTTGTATCATTCCCGTCAAATTACTTGATCAAGCAAAACGTTCATCTAGTGAAGTGAAACAGTATTTGGCTCACCCGTAATTTTAAACTGTAATATAATAAAATAGAACTGATTAACGAGCTGTCGGAGTTGATTAGTAGAGCAGTGAGCCATATGAGTGAAGCTGACCGCGCCGTGTCACTGCCATGATGTAAATATAAATGATAATAAAAAAGATAAGCTGGGACTCGAACTCACCCCACGGACCACAGCGGTGAATCACCACTCGGCCAACCATGTCACCCACAGTGATGTCTATTAAAACATTCGAAATTCCTGCAGTAACCGTCCTGTGCCGTGACCGTCCTGTGCAGTGACGTGCCGTTTTCACAGTCATCCGAGACTAATGCTCTATAGATACATGTATCACAGCTCTAAGTAAACATGGTCACGGCTTGCTGCGGTCCGTTTCACACTTGTGACACTCACGAAAACTGCTATAATGAACAGGATATAACTACAGCTGCTACGGCAGAGCAGGGTAGTAACGAGGTATATGGGATCAGGGATCAGCGTTATTTTGGGGCTCGGGGATCACATGAACGTTATTTTTTGGTCTCAGGGATTAGATTTTTAGCCTTGGGATCGGGATCACTGTCTTTGGAATCGGGATCATCATTTTTCACTGAAAAAACTATATACCTCGTTACTACCCTGACAGAGTGCCGACTTGGGTGACAAGTGGATAATTGGCCATTCATTCTTATATAAGCTTCTTCAGGAGTCCAAGGCTTGCGAGACACGTGACGTAAAATGCTAGTTCTTTATCCTCTTTAAATGATGAATTATACTACTAGATAAGACAGAATTCTAGAAATAGCCCATTTACGGGGCAGCGGCTCATTTTGTGCGCGACGTCGGGTCCCTGGTTACACTCCCGTGGTACACGTAATCTTTTACTGTATTTCATATCATACGCCACTAAAACAGGTGTAGAAATCTAGTGAAATTTTAAGTACATCAACTATACGTCATCCACTAACTTTATTTATTGATTAAAGTAACAGAATATCACATTGGAAGTATACTTGTAATTAAAAACATCAATACTAGTTAACCTTCTTGCAGTTGCCTTCTACAGTTTGCAGAGAAATCGCTACTCTTGCTTCATTGTCACGATTTAATTTGTGTGTTATAGAGATACCTTTTTTGCAGGGCACAGCTTACAGGCTCTACTTAGAAGGGATTTGGCTTATTCACGCGAGCTGAGCAATAAGCCCCAAGCGTGATGAAGTTTTCACCCCCTCTCAATACAGCCACATACATATATATATATATATACATCCATATACTATGCAAGTTGAAAAAGTCTGTTGCAGCAAGTAGACAGTCGCTCAACTTTTTTCAACAAAATTTCACGTTGCATGCGCGTATTACCACCCCAAAGTCAACTTGTCTCACAGCAAACTGCGAAATATAGTTTCCTTCGTGTTCGTGATTGATCCAATCAGAAGTCAGGATTCACTCTACTTGCAGCAAACTATTTTGTTGCGAGACAAGTTTGTTTTCGGGTGGAAAACGCGCAGCATCGCTCTTCAACTCGTTTCGCAGCAATGTTGCGAGACAAGTTGAGTGATTTTGTTGCTCGTATTACCGTAGCTTTATTTAATGTATTGAAGACGTTGAAGCTAGATCGTAACCTATGTCATATGTCATTTAATTACCGCTGATATCTCTATGAGCGCCCACGGACTTTTAGTCCAAACGTGCGGAATTTCTCCGAACCCTTTCGCAATTATCTTTATAACAACGTGTTCTAAGGGAGTATTCATTTTTTAGGAGGGGGGATGGGCCGGAGGAATTGCAGGAATCAAATACAAAAAAAATGCAAGCCCCCACGGTAAGGAATTGAACTATATTGATGACCCACCCCACTTCCAAATATGAAAATAGGGTCCCTTGACCTGGTTTAACTTTCAGAAAAACATGACCCACCCCCTTTCATAGAGTAAATTTCTTTTGGCCCACCCCTCAATTCCTCCGGCCCACCCCCCCTCCTAAAAAATGAATGCTCCCTAAGTCAATAAATTCTAAAGAAGGAAGGTTTAATACAGCATTCAGTTCTTCTTTAACAAATACGAGATTTATTTTCACAATTACTACAATTGAAAAACATAACAGGACAATTTTGTTTCGTTTATTTTTTAATTGTTTGATTGCAACGATGAGGTACATGTATGTGCAAACGCCTGGCGTTATATTAGAATGAATACATTAGTTTATTGATATTGCTTTAGATCTTGAGTCCTTTACTGATCAGGAAAGCGTCTTGATTAGGCTCACGTCCGAGGAAGTTCTTCAACATATCGTTGGCATCCTAGAGAATAAAGCACCATTAAACTCGAAGACCCTTTATGATATATCAACATTTCTGCTAGGATAGAAATATAGGGACAGACTGTGCGCCTTTCAAGCCCTCTGTCCTTTTCTCGGCACAAGTCTAGAGGGGGATTTTGAGCTGCACTGAACTATATCGACAAGAGGGAAGTCTTATCACGATGAGAGATCACGACGAAGGCAGTCGAGCTGCCACTATAAGGCCTTTGTTGGCACACGATTCTGGTTTTGGCGGAAGTGATCTAGTGTCGACCATCCTAACCATACACACAGTTAACACTCTTGTTTCTTTTAGACAAACCGTTGCCACATGTGGAAACAATGAAAGGTGCACAGACCATCGTAGGGATAAACGAACACGTTGCAGTTGGCATATCTAAATGCCCTGTTGCAAGAGGCAATGTTCTTGCAACTTGCAAAGCAATGCCGTTGCGTAGAAAGTTGTAGAAGAGATCGCGTCTAACAACTCCTCTGCAATGTAACGAGAAATTGATTTGCAACGTAACGTTGCGAAGCAAGTTGCAGCCTGTAACATCGATCCCGCAATCTGCAATGCAATTAATGTAACAATGGCCAATCAGAGCGCAGTGACCACAGACATACGTCGCGAAGAGAGTTGTGAACGTCTGACATCTCACTAGCAACTTGCAATGCTCCGATTTCGTCATTACATTGAAAGTCGCAAGATAAATTGCCTTAAGTAAAAGGACCTTAAAGTACACGCTTTTTTGTACTACGTTTATCAATACACTGGTAACTCATACAAAATTCACACGGTCATGGTAAAGACATGGAAAAAGATTCTTGCAAAAATGGGGACATTTTGAGGTCATGGAATTAAAGAAGTATCATAGACTGATTCCTAAGTGGTAGTATTCGCTCCTTTGTATTGTTTGCGACCACCACAGGAAGCCCAAGGAGCGAACAGAACGACTTATGGAATTAGTCTCTATTTACTCTTGTTCCGTGTGAACCTTGCCATAAGTGAACTTTACTAACCAATGAGCCACCAGGTTGAAGTATGAGCGTCCTGTAGTCCATGCCTACTTTAGGGTTCATGATTCCTTCCTTTTTGAAGCGAGAATGAAACATATCCATGCAGAACACTTCACTCCACTGGAAAACAGAAAGTGTGGGTTAGTGGTTATTATGAGGGGAGGGGAGGAAAGTATGGAATGATAATAGAACAAATTGAACGTGGGTGGGTACCTATATACACCTGTTTTAAAGAATACTGTCGGACAAATGGCCCAAACCACATGACTCACTCGAAAGGGAGTATGGGTAGAAATTAAGATATAAAAACAATCAACGACGACAATCCACTGACCACATATAGCTTACCTCAACCTTATACGCACCAAAATCAAGACCAAAGCCGAAATGTGACTGACAATCTGCATCTACCCATGCGCCTTTCCGGTCTCTTCTCCAACAACTTGTTTTGTTTTGTTTTGTTTTTTTCCCAAACATTTTGCGGATTTTTCTCACATTAAAGCGCACGCTTATTTTTAATCTCTACATTTTTTGTGTCGATTTACGAGCAAGTTCACAGGTGCTAGCGCGTTTCGTAAACATACTAACAGTAATGGTTTGCTGGTAACGAATAATCAGTGGTCTTACCAAATAACCATAATATTGGGCATCATAGCCCCCTGCCAAGTGACCAAACGATGCGGGCATGTTGGTATCTAACAAGAACAAAAGCAGAATTACCATTCAGTCAATGTCTTGATTTAGTCAATAAAAAAAAGATGTCATCATTGTCGTTAAACGTACCTGGTGTAGCTGGGATGTGAAGAATCTTCTCTGCTGTTTCAGCATAAACTTTGGCAGTGTCAGCCTACAAGGGGAAACAGCAAAGCCTATAGACGATATCGCTATTCTGCCACAGAAATGTATTCTGGGACAATTATCTCAGTTACATAACACCAAACAAAAGATGTCATGTTTTGTAGTTCTTTTGTTCAGTATTATTCTACTGAGATAACAGTCCCAGAATGAAATGCTGCGGCAGACTGTGGACATCTAGCAGCTGAGGATGATGTACCCTGGGTAACATTGGCAGCCCGCTATTGTATGTAAAAATGTGTTTTAACTCTTGTGTTAAACTGTTCTTCTCACCAAAAGCCATGCACAGTCACGACCTTTTCATAACAACTATTCTGTTGGAAATACATGCCTTTATGCACTGTCGTTTTTCACAAATGTATCGACTATGAGTCTCAAATGAAAACACAAACAAACAAACAACAAACAAACACACAAACAAACACACAAACAACAAACAAACAAGCAAACAAATGGCTGGGCACAAGACAAAGGTGAATGCTCCTTACTCATCACTACTTCGGATGTACAGTCATTTGGTTTGTAGTGCATATGCAAGTCCAACTGGCCAATCACACAAACATATTTCCAATAGCTCCAATAAACAAAAAGTAGCATCCAGAATGTATATTGTTCTCACCTTTGCGGATGTGTGTATCTTTTGATCAAACGTTCCAAGTGTGATCTAGAAGAAACAAGTCGTAACGTTCCATTATGTTACACATATTCCTTTCAGGTTCCTTACTTCCTCTATAATTACTGAATCAGTCCTTTTGGTAATAGAGTTATTCTATTGAACCACTTTAAAAATTGTCAAACTAATAATTAGTAGTCGAAAATAAAATGATCCATTGTTTCCTCATCCACGGGCCGTCGACCGTATCCACGAGTTCGTCATAACGCACCTTTGATTTTTCTAAAGGGGTGGGATCAATTCCAACGTTTTCGTTTATGGAATCATACATGTGCATAGTATTCTTTGTGATACGAAATGGGAAAGGAATCGAAAATTATCGGCAAAAAGTACATTCAAGAGCAATTACGTTGTTCTGACCACAGGAAGACCAAGTGAATGCCGAAGGGTGTCTTGTATTGTTGTAAAACTCTTTTGAAAATACCAAGACAGTGTAGTGCAGATTTCGTATGAGTGTGAAAAGGCCGCGGCACGGTCGCGGCGCGGATACGGCAGAATTTTCGAATGTTTTGATAGGAATTACGGCACTGACACGGTCACGGCACGGCGCGGTCCTTTTCACACTCATACGAAATCTGCACTAAAAAACAAAATAAACGTACAAAAAGGACGTGTAAGTATGACATGTCGTAAGGGTAAGGACTTTGAGCACATTTCTTATGACTGTGAACACGGCACCACATGGTCACGGCACGGTAACGGCAGGAATTTCGAATGTTTTTATAAACAACACAACACTGACATGGTTACGGCACGGCGCGGTCCGTTTCACACTCATACGAAATCTGCTCTATTCGGGGTAAGCAGGTAAGTGTAATATGGCCTGTTCTACAGTCCTTACAACAAGTATTTCGCTTAATAAAGTGGTGGATACCTGACGTGAGTTGAAGAGTCCAGTGTTGGCATTCCTTGACTTAATCAAACTGTCCAGCATTTCATCAGAAATAGCACTGCCATCTGGGATGACACAAAGGCTGCAGTTTAACTCATGGGAAATCAAAGGTGTCAGCAATGGTCAGTAAGGTGTCAGTAAGTGGTTCGTAACTAAAGGTGTCAGTAAGTGGTTGGTAAGGTGTCAGTAAGTGGTTAGTAAGATGTCAGTAAGTGGTTGGTAAGGTGTCAATAAGTGGTTGGTAAGGTGTTAGTAAGTGGTTGGTAAGGTGACAGTAAGTGGTTAATAAGGTGTCAGTAAGTAGTTGACAAGGTATCTGTAAGTGGTTTAGATAAGTGAAAGAATAAAACCAAACAATCGCTGTAGCTTACCTTTGTAATGTGCGGACATTCTCCTCAGTGGTTCTTTCTCCCAGCACCAATTTTCCAACATCTGAGAAGGCGCTTCAACAAAGTCCCTCTCCACATGTGTTCCACTTGGATGTACAGAAATATTGAAGCAATAATTATTAGCAATTCAAACACAATAATTACAAATAACAATCCAGCATTTAGAGCATTTAACAACAAACAAACAAAAATATATTACCTGAATAAAGCATATTCAGCCTTAGCACAGATTTGGTGCATCACATGGCCAAACTCATGGAAAAATGTCTCCACCTTAGATACAAAATGTTTAATACAGATTATACATGTATCTTATTTGATTAAACAAGATATACCTGATGTACATCTGTAGATGCTGAGTATTTGCTTACACATCAACCTCTGTGCAAATATCTCACTAACAATATAACTTCTACAAATACAGCTAAACCTCTGCTGATGGACACCAGTGACCCTTGGTCCTTTCTCCTAACAAACTTTACATTTTAAACCTCCCATAAATATCCCAAAATATTTTTAGAATATCATTGGGCCCAAAGCCCAAGATGCAAAGCCCACCCTCTCTGCAGTCCCTTTTTTCCTTCAGCTCTATAGAATTCTATTATGACAGAATCATCAGTTTTTGTCATTTTCTGTACATCACATATGCTAATACTGTACCTCATTGTGTGTGAGCAAGGATGGCCTGTCTTCTGTTGAACGGGTAAAGTTGGCCTCCATAGCAGATATGCAAACCTTGGAGGGGTCAAATGCAGCAGTTAGCTTATATGGTTGTCTACTATGAGAATGGAAGAAAGAAAGAAAGAAAGAAAGGGAAAAGGAATGGAAGAAAAAGAAAATAGGTGCAAATGGATTAAAGATGGACATAAAAGAAGAAGAAAAAAAGAAACAAGTTCTTTTTGGGTATGCAAAGAAAAACAGAAGGAAAATGAAAATCGAAATTAAATAAAGAGAAGGAAATGAAATATTCATAATAAGCTGATGACATGGGAACCCATGACCACACTTTATAGCCAGAATAGGACTACATTTCTCTTCCAGCAGTGGCTGACTTCTAATAAAAACACTCAATTTTTTAAACAGAATGTCTCACCTGTCTCTTCCCATCACTGCGTAGGCATCCCGGCTATAAAAGACAATATAATCAACTAATTATATTTAGGCAAATATAAGTCTGCATATAAGTCTCTGTGCACTTGAAAAGTATGATAAACTCACAGCTACCACCTCATGTTCCTAAGCTTACTAGCAAGAAAAGCAAGAGGCTACACTTAGCATTTCTAGGTTCGCTTTTCTTGTGTTGTATATTATCTCCCATTGTTTTTATATCACAGTACAGAGACATATACCAGACTGTACACATTTTATACAATGTATCAAGTATAAAATATCTTCAACCCATCTATATATGTGAGCCAAATGTCTCTGTCTTCTGATATAAACATGGTAGCCATGTGCATTCTATATACCTCACAATTATTTTATCTAGTCACTAAATATTTCACAATGAGATGTACATGATAGTACATCAATGCAGTGCTCAGATCAAAGAAATAACACAGCAAATGTACAATATAAGGACTGTTTTTAGAGACTCTGTATACCAATGGTACAGCAAATGATACAATGGTACAATGAATGATTCATTGTATTTTTTCACACAGGTCTATGTAAGAAATAAAAGACTGAGTCTATGTATGTTGCTTCTGCTTCTGCCACTGGTGAATTTACCAGGCCTACAGAAGGACAGGCCACAGTTCTACAAAATGGAGAACTGCACTATCTGTTGGAATATATCCAGCATATAGTGCTTATTCAGTCCATGGTTCCTGCAAATCAAGCTGTATTTCTTACTTTCAGTCCAAAACATGCAGCATGAGAAAATTTCCCTTCTCTGGGAAACAGGTCCAAATAAAAGTATCCTATGATGGTAGAAGATGCTTTGTCCTTCACACTGAACTGAAACAACAACAAACATAACTGTCAGTAATTCATGGAGATGGGTGTGTCGTATTGTATTCTTTTATATTGAACTATATATTAAAAATCTTACCAGTTGAACATCTTGGTGCCAAACATGTGGGTTTTCAATTTCCTCAAAAACTAAACCTAGAAGTTGCTGTACAATAACTAGTAATTAAAAAACATGTACATGCATAACAAAAATCTAATGTAAGGTAATAGACAAGGTAGTGTACATGTATATACCTGGTAAATATCTAAAAGTCCTGAAAACAAAAAGAAATTAAATCATGTTATTAAATACTTGGTTATTAATAGTAAACAATCTCAACCATTGGTAATTGCAACATTAATTGGTTGGTAAGTGGTCATTACATTATTTTAGTCACAAAAGTGGTCTTAGTCTCCTTCGCTACCACTTTTAGTTTTGTCACATCACACGAATCCTCTCAACAAATGGCTGCTGACCCAAACGTAACATTCTGCTGTTAATTAGTGGTTGATAAGAGGTTCTTATCCCAAATTTTCCAGACAAATACAAATAAATTTCTGCATTCATTTTTCATTGTTAATTTATGGTCTTTCTTGACCCATTTGCAGGCCCACCACAGTTGTTTTTCAAACTTATTGTCAGCCTGGTAAAAATGGCATGTGCAAAAAATTATGACTTGCTGAAGAATTCTGTACAACCTCTTGTAAAATTTAAATAATTTAATATGACGATTATTTACTCCCAAATAAATAATGATTATTTGATCAGAAAACAACAACAACAACAACAATCTAACCAAAGTTCTAACCAAAGTTAAGGAAAATTGGTGTATGAAATGATTTTGTAATTTAGAACTTTTGAAGTAAAATCTACACTATTATATTAAGACAGGACCAATTTAGATTGCACTGTATGTACTTACCTTTTGTAACAACCTCTAATGGAAAATACTCCTTTAGTTTCTCATGATTCACAGCATAATTCTTTTCTTCCACCATTGTCATGTAGTATCTCATGTCCCAGCCATTTATTTGACCATCAAATTTATAACCAAGATTTTTACACTGACAGATATAACAAAAATCAAAAATCAAGCACATATCATACAATTTTTAATAGTTCTGATAAAAAGGAAAAACTAAAGTAAAATGATGATCAATATTTTAGTTGCTTTTTAAAATTGACCAAAAATAATTTTAATTTGAACCGTGCACAAGTCCAATTATGATGACAAGGATGTGTGACATTATGTTTCAAATTAAAATGACACCAGCGTCTAAATACATTTGTACCTCTTCTTCCTTCATTTGAAGCAAAACTTTCAACTCATCTTGTAACAATGGTTCAAGTCTTGTGGAAAGTTCTGACAAGAAGTCAGCTACTGCAGTGGATGTTTTGGCCATTCGCATCTGTAAGGGGGACAAAAATCGTTAATTTTCATAAAAGGAGAATAGACAATGCAATGATAGTCAAGAACGTTAGGTTAACCAAGGTTAACCAAGGATTTGTACATATACCACCTCTATACATGATTGTATATTAAGGACAGTGGAAGTGGCACTTCAGCTTTCCTGATTTCTCATAACTGATTCATCATATTAATTGCCAAGTAACTTTCATGGAGTTCACCTAGTATGTATTATTTTTATGTCAATTCTTTCCAATATCACACTTATGCCCATGATCACTCCAGCTAGCTTGATCTCTCAGTTGCTAGAGCACTGGACATGTATCCCGCCAGGGGTTGTGGGTTTGAGTCCCAGTTTTTCCCATCTTTTCATGGATTTTTCTCCTGTCTCTCATAAGGTGTACAGCTAGGCACTTCAACTTAATTCCTTATTCCTTAATTCCCCATTGATTTTTCCTGGTACCAAACTACTTTCACATGTACATCATACCTCTAGAATGTAGCTTGCATGTGTAGGATATCCAAGAAGATCTGCCATCTGATATGCAAACAGACTCAATATAAACATCTACATCCCTGCTAACTGGTATGTGACAAATTTATTGCTTGTAACAGATCTTAACATCTACAGTTAGTTATTGGTCTGTAGTTGATTATTGGTGTCAAAGAGTTGTTGAATGGGTTTTTAGGTTGTTAGTATTGGTAGGTTGTTGGTGTCAGTGGGTTGTTGGTATCAGTGGGTTGTTTGTATTGGTGGGTTGTTGCTGTCAGTGGGTTGGGTGGATATCATTGTGTCATTTATGGCAGTAGGTTGAATTTGGTTGATATCATTGGGTTGTTAGTTGCAGTAGGTTGGGTTAGTGTCATTGGGTAGTTAGTAGCAGTGGGTTGGGTTAATGTTGGTGTCATTGGGTTGTTAGTGTCAGCAAGTTGGGTTGATTTCTTTGGGTTGTTGGTAGCAGTGTTGGGTTGATGTCATGAGTTGTTTGTAGCAGTGGGTTGAGTTGGTGGCATTGGGTTTTTGGTGTCAGTGGGATTGGTTGATATTATTGGGTTGTTGTTGGTTGGGTTGATATCATTTGGTTGTTGGTGTCACTGGGTTGGGTTGATATCATTTGGTTGTTAGTGTCACTGAGTTGGGTTGATATCACTGGGTTGTTGGTGGCAGTGGGTTGTAATATTTGTAGGTTGTTGGTGTGAGTTGGTTGTTTGCATTGGTGGGTTGTAGGCAGCAGTGGATTGTTGGTGGTAGTAGTTTGTTTGTATCAGTGAGTTGTTAGTGGAAGTGCCAGTTGTTTGTGTTGATACGTTGTTGGTGTCAATAGGTTATTGGTCACAGTGGGCTGTTGGTGGCAGTTGGTTCTTGGTGTCAGCAGATTGTTGGTGTCTGTGATTGGTGGAGCAATGGTAAATTATTATCATCATGGTGTTTCAAGTTTGTCAATATTAATACAGAAAGAAGACTTTGGTGAACCATCATTCGCTATGTGAGTACCTTTTGTCTAAGCTCAACAAGTTCCTCAAGGATTTTGGTATTGTCTTCAATACATCTGATAATAAATATTACCAATAATAATATTACTGTACTTGCCAACCACTTACCATAATATGATTTTTTATTATTACCCACATACTCAATATGATTTATGGCATGGTGCTCTTACCGCCTATTAAAGGCAAACTCCATTCTCTTTCTTGTTTCTGGATTGGAAGCTTTCCTCATACAAGGGACATAATGTGGATATTTAAGAGTCATCACATATTTCCCTGCATCATCCTAGTGAATCAGAGTTTATAGTTTAAGAACTGCAGCAGTTTCAATGTTTACATGTCTTTGTACATACAAATATTTTTACATTTTCCTTCTTCATACTGTAAATAACTGTAAATGTTACCTTTTCTAAGGACTTAATAAAATCATCAGGTAGTCCAGCTGAAATGTGAATCATTTAATACACAGTCATATATGGGCTTGGATTTATTAGGGCATGTGGGAAGGACCATCAAAATTTATTGAGAGGGACTTTGGCATGTTGTTTCGGGAAGCTTGATACTGTAGGTCTAGGAGTAGTTAGAGAATCTCTCAAATTTCAGAATGATTGGGCTATAGATTTGTAGATTTTATTTCAATGCCCTTTGTGAAGGGAGCTGTGAAGTTTTCTCTTCATGAATCCAAAAAAAATTCCCAATGTCCAAATAATAACATTCACTCTGTTTGGTTAATTAACATCCATTCACAACTCATTAAATATTGAATGCATGCTGAAGCTGAGAATTCAGTAATTCAAGTGGGCCATTAAATACTCCTAGCTGATCTACATCTAGTGTTAATAATATTTGAATGTATTTATCAATGTTACCTAATTCTGACAATTCAAATGTCAGTTTTGTATTTTCTTCATTCAAGTTGCTGTTGAACTTGATAGACAAGTTACTTTGTTTTGTCTTGATAGCTTTGATTTCTTCCTGCACATCAGATGACAAATGCAGACCTACATGCAATAGGAAAAACAGAAAATCAATAATTGATTAGGAATTTGTAAAATATAAAATAGTCCAAGATATGCTTCACCTGCAACATTGAAGTTTGGATGAGCCTACACATGCATCAAGCTCATAAAATGTTTGTTTTTAAAGCTTTACACACATTAAGCCCTGTCTTGACTCTTTTGTATATTCAAAAGTTGACTAATGTTTTGACTTTGTATGACTACATGTACCAACATTCTTCAACATCCTGCTTCCCACCCCTCCTCTGCCCCCTCTCACCTCTAGAATTCACTACATATGGTAGTTAGGGTAAAACTTGTTGCATGCAACAACCCTACAACTTGCTTAAAACTGTTGTAAGGTTTTAAAACACGTTTTAAGGAGGCTTGATACATATTTTTATTGACCATTCTTCCATTTTTCACTCCATGAATTTAGCATTATTTAGTTTTGACCAACCAAAACAGTTTTTACACTTAATTATTGAACTTAAATCAAAGTTTTGATTTTTGCCTATTTCACTTTGATTTGTGTTCCCACAGCAACAGTAAGCAAAGGTGGCTGAAATCATGAAATCAATTTTTCTAAAATATCTTTTGAACTTGAGCAGCTCTAGATAGAGGACTATATGGCAATAAACTACATATTAAAACAAGAAATTGAGGCTGAATCCAAAAAAAATCACCAAGCCATTTTTGAATAAATCACAAATTAAAGCATAAATAATGTGAGTTTGTAAATTTCCGGTCATTTATTCCAAATCACTTCAATCAAAGAGTTTTAATTCTTTGTTATATCTCCTTAACGTTGGTATGTACTTTGTTACATAGTATTTAGGTGCCTGGAATTCTTTGAAATCAAGAGATATTTCAGAAAAACTGATTTCAGCCATATTTTTCTATTGTTGCCATGGTAACACCAATTACACTGAATCTGACAAAAAGCAAAACCTTGACCTCAGTTTGTCTACTGACAGGAAAATCATTGTGATTAAACCAGGGCAAGCTTATCATTTAATAAGCTCATCAACAATTGCATTTTATATTTTTTGAATTGTTTATAATTTATCCCAAAAAATTTTGAATTGTGCCTTAATTTCTTTGCCTCAGTGTGTAGTTTATTGCCCATAAATATTTCAGAAAAATTGAGTTCAGCCATCTTTGTTTACTGTTGCTATGGCAACACAAATCGAAGTGAAATAGTTACTGATCAGAACTTTCTGGGAGGCCACTGAGTATTGAACCAACTAAAAGTACTTAATACTTGCTCAAAAATTACCATTTCTTTTCCCTAATTTAATTAGCCTCTCCAGCAACCTCTTGCTCTCTCCTGTTATTGAACTTCCATTTTTCTCCTAGATGTAAATATATGAGAATGGATTTGAATGAGTATAACTTATTCATCAAATATACCGTCCAATGAAATTGCCTTACTTGTAGAGCCACTAGATTGTCAAATATGTCTTTCCTCATGCTAAAATATGTAATAAAGTGTTGTCATTAATTATACAAGTATAACCCAGTATTTTATATTTTTGTGCTTCACATCATATTCAATTCTTAGCTAGGGATTAGGGTGATAAGGTATTGTCAATACAACATAAAGTTCTAACAGAATCACAATTAATTCTTATACTGAGTTTTTTTGAACATAAGTGGCAAAAAAATCCACAAGTTTACAAGAGGGACTATCTGAGCATTGTGCTGGAATGACAGCAGACTATTACCCTAAGGGAAGGCGATGGTCAATAAAAATATAAGGACATTTTGCTATACTGTTACCTCATTTCAACATCAAATTCTGAGATTCTTCTATCTGCTTCAGTACTGGCTGCTCTTACATCCTTGTCTATAAATAAACCCATGCAAGACTTATAATATACAAAGATAATAGCTACCAAATATTAATTCAAGAGATTTATCTTGAGATTTATCCCCCCTTTCTTCTTTATACCATGTACTTATATCAACAGCTCTCAGATAAATGAGAGAATCTCTAGGACCTTCAAAAATTAAGGTTCCAACAAAGCTTGTCAACAGGCAATATTTAGACTGGTTGTGGATACAGGTTTGTCCAGCCACTTTTGACTTATTACATATCTCAGGTTTTTCATAAAGTAAAATAGATAAATAAAAATTAATAACAATCAAAGTAGGGTGCGGGAATGTGTAGTGCCAAAAAATATCCATACCCCTACCACTGAGGGAATTGGAATTTTGGAGGGGAGGGGGTCAGAGAAAGAACAAAATTGCAGAGTTTGTATGGAAGAAAAATGGAAGTTCCAGAGGATAGGTGGGTCCATTTACAAATTCCCTCCATGGTGGGGGTATGGATATTTTCTACAATATTTGTAACTGGAACTACACAATATACTAATAAAAATACTCAAACATTCATTAAAAAAATATTAATATAATTAATAAACATTGTACCTGTAGATACATGTTGCAAAAATTCCAGTTCTGCCTTATTGTTTGTAAAGTCCCTTTCATTGTTTGCTAAAGCCTATACAACATATTGTAAAAGTAGCTAGTGTCAGAGCTAGTGTCAGAGCAAAAATAGTAAGCTTATAATCACAATCGACATACATGCATTTATAGATATACCGTGACGATCATATATATTTTTTTATATATTCAAATAAACATTAAACTAATGCACAACTTATTCAATGGTCAGTACAGTAAATTTTGATAATATTTTAATGATTAAATATGTTCACCTGTAAAGTGTTCTCCAAGGTAACCTCTTCAGCTATCAGTGAACCCACTTTGTCATAAACGCCTCTAGACTTCTCAATCACATCAGTAGTTAGGTTTGCTATCTCTTCAGGGCTTAAATCCCATTTAAGTGTGACTTCTTCGACAGCAAAATCCGCCATTTTAAGGAAAGGAAAACAATTTCTTCAACTTTTTCGCCTTCAACTTGATTGTCTATCGGGCCGGTTGCGGGTTGATCAGGTGAAATGCGTTCTTTTGTCCAGCGGTATTTTGAATAAGTAGGTTAGTACTTGGTGTGTCTAATAACTATTGTTTTGGCTTACTAGCCTCTCATTCATGTGAAAACGCTTTTGTGTTTCCACGTGAACACGAGACTAGTCAGTCCAGAACAATTGTTATTCAAATTTGCAGCCATTTCGATTCGGTCAATATTGTCTTTTTTTGTTCTTCTATGAAGGAAGGAATTAAGTGAATAGTTTATTTTTTATTCTAATTCTATCCCTTTCCCATCTCTCCAGCCAGGAGCGTGCTCCAGCCAAGAGACCATAATACTAAGAGAGCGAAGCTCAGTATTGATGTCTGTGCCATGTTCGTGGCGGCTAAGGCTATTTTTAGTAACTTCGCCATCGCGCGCGCAATCAACCAATAGAATTTGATTTTTGACGTGCGCGCGGACGGGACCGTTTGAATTCTATTGTTTAAGAGCCTTGCGCGCGCGATGGCGAAGTTACTAAAAATAGCCTTAGCCGCCACGAACATGGCACAGACATATCAATACTGAGCTTCGCTCTCTTAGTATTATGGTCTCTTGCTCCAGCCTAATAATTTAGTGATAGTATGGACACCTGAGTTTGGGCCAGGCGGATTACAATAAGAAAGAAAGTGCTCCACATGTTCGATCCAGAGTGTTTATATCACAGTACAGAGACATTATATTGCTTTTATAAAATATTTTCGACGTTTTTTGAGCGAGCCATGTCTCTGTCCTCTGATATAAACATGGTAGCCAGCCAATCAGCGCGCGCGTTATATCTCAAATATTTTATAAAGTTATATTCTTCATTTCCTAATAATATACATGCAAAAATTTCTCGATGCTGATTGGCTAAGAGCAGTGCTGTTTCGAGGAAATTTAGTGCAGAAAAAAGGAAATTTAGTGCCAAAAAAAGGAAATTTAGTGCAAATTTCTTTCAGCAGAAAACATTCAAAATGCACTAAAACTTGAAATTATTCTTTTTATTCATCAAAGAAACAATTTATAAAACACTTTTAGCAGGATTTGTCTCCAAAATTGTCGAAAATATACAAGAAAAATGTCAAAAAGTGCCCAAGTTTCGGGTGAAAAGTTTTGAATTTTTTCCTTGAGCGCGCGCTTGGTGACGACATCGTCAGGTCACTTTCGAACACTGAGCGCGCGCTAACCTGATTTTTCAACTGAAAAGCTACAGAAAACTTGAAAATTTTGCTTGAATTTTTGCATGTATATTATTAAAAGGAAATAATATGGTTTACTCGTGCAATTTAGAATAAATTTGACTCGTGAGTTTTCAAAGAGCACAAATTGCACTCGCCCTACGGGCTCGTGCAATTTTGAACTCTTTGAAAACTCACTCGTGCAAATTTATTCTAAATTGCACTCGTAACCATATTATTTCCTATACATATTTCATATATTTTTCATTTATTTTTGTCTCTTTTTCATTTTTCTATTTCTCAATCTCAGTATTAGAGTTTTCAGATTGCCCATTCATGTTAGAATTCTTGAATTCCATTACTCATTAATAACAATACATAATGCGGAATAATATACTATACTACAGGTAGAACACCTACTACAGGCACTACACATACTACAGATATGTATTACACTTACTACTGGAACTACACTAACAGGTATAACACCTACCATAGGCACTACAGATACTATAGATACTACACCATACAACAGGTGCTACACGGATACTACGTTGACTACAGTTACTACATGTACTACACTTACTAATGGAACTACAATACAGATACCACACCTCCTACAGGTGCTACATACATATACACACCTACTACACCCTACTACAGATACTACACTGACTACAGGTACCACATGCACTACACTGACTACAGCTACACTTACTACTGGTACTACACTAACTATAGATACTACAGATACTACTGCTACTACGCTTACCATGTGTGCTACACCATCTACAATCACTACACCAACTACAAATACTACATCTACTACAAGTACACGGCCTTCCTACTACAGGTGCTACAGGTACATGCTACACGTATTACAGATACTACACGCACTACAGATACTACAAGTACTACACGAATTACAGAAACTACACCTACTACAAGTACTACACCTGCTACGTGTACACTACAGATACTCCAGGTACTACAGATATTACACCTACAACGGGTGCTACACCAACTACAACCACTACACGTACCTACTACTACTACTACTACTACTACTACAACCCCTGCTACAGATACTACACTTACTACAATCCCTACATCTATTTTATTTTATTAGGTACACGTATTGTATTGCGCACCATCACAAAAGCTCAGGACAGAAGTTGTCCTTACTAAGTAAGCTCAGGACAATACAAGTTGTCCTTACCAGTATAGCCGTTCTTCAGGACACTACGCGACGGACTATGATATGCCCCTATTAAACCTCAGGACATTAGAAGTCGTCCTTTGTTTGAGACTACCTTTCAAATCGCATCCAGTGTACTTAGTGTTTGACTTTTAACTTTTTATTGCTTTTATTACCTTTACATTACATTATTATACATACAAAATATACACATACTCAATTAAAATAGGTAAACGTCAAATAGAATAACAAATAAAAGCAGCTAATCTAGCTGTGTAACGGACATGGACGAAGGACAAGCAATAAAACACACACGCGCGCGCACAGAAAAAAAACATAATAAGACAATAAAACAAAAAGAAGAAACAAGGGAAAAAAGAAGAAGAAGAACAGCTGAAGACTCAGAAAATATAAAAAGAATATGTTTCCGGTAGCTTAAATTTTAGTTTGGCCTTGAAAGATTTCGAAGGGAGTGTTTTAATAACATCATCAAGTTTATTCCAAATGGACACAGCCGAATAACGAATCTTAAATTTCCATGATTAGTCCTGATACTATCAATGTAATATGTATTTCTAGAAGCTAATCTTGTATTATAATGATGAACAGAAGAGACTGATTGAAAAAATTCATCATGAGCTTTTGGGAGGTGTTGAGAGTAATGTTGATACATAAAAAGTGCATTATGATAATAAACAAGGTCGGTAAATTTGAGGATTTCAGATTTTTTAAAGAGGGGTTCTGAGTGTTTTACAGGGTGTACTCCAGAAAATTTTGGTTTTAACGATTTCTCATTATATTTTTCCAATAGTAGCCACTCACCTTAAGTACTACCCTCGACCATTTTGATAAATGATTAGTTTTCAGTGGTCCAAACACTTTTGATTTTGCAATTTTTAACGTGATTGTTCATCGGTGCCGAAATAGCTCAGTTGGGAGAGCGTCAGACTGAAGATCTGAAGGTCCCTGGTTCAATCCGGAGAACTCGTAGGAGTTCTGAACATTCCCGGGTTTCGGCATTTTTTTTTTTTTTTTTTTTTCGTTCTTAAAACTTCATACATTCTATTTTTAGTGTTTCGAAGATACAGGAATTGTTTTTGGGTGCTAAAAATGGAAATTTTAAGCTCCATAAAACCAAGAAAATTTCAGCTCTCCACAGGTAGTCCATGCAAGCAGTGCATTTGTATACTAGTGTATATGAAATATAGAAATATGGGATTTTACGAGCGATCCGCTGAAAAATAAATTTTGAATAAAGGGACAAATTTAACTGATAATACTGTTGCGTTTTTTGTTTTGTTTTTTTGTTGTTGTATTTCTGTGAAGTTTCAAGCCGTTTCGTTCTCATTTGAGGGAGTTTTAGCAATTTGAATTTTTCTCCCTCTCTCAGCACAACAGCACGGCTTTCTGCTTGTAAAACAAATGTTCAATTTGATAGAAATCAGTTCAGTTCAGTTCTCTTTCTTTCTTTCTTTCTTTCTTTCTTTCTTTTCTTTTATATCTGGATCAATCGGTCGCCCTGCCCCTCCCCCGTGACATGCAATCCTTGGCAGCCAAACAAAACGTCGCCAGAGACCGAATCAAGATGGCGGCTCCTACACCAGTAGAGAACATCTCTTATCTAAGCCCCAAAGCACAGCTACCAGAGGCCAACTATTGTGTTGCTTTAATGCAATGTCTAAATGATTTTCGAAAGCACAATGTTTTATGCGAAGTGACAATAGTAGTGAACGGTAAACCATTTTATGCTCATCGCAATGTTCTGGCTGCAGCTAGCCCGTACTTCCGAGCCATGTTTTCGAATCACTTTCGTGAACAGACCGATGCCAAACCAGTCATTCTAGAAAACATCACAGCAGAAGTTATGGAGGAACTGTTAAACTTTATTTACACCGGAACTATCAAAATAACACCATTTAATGTCAAAGATCTTGTGTCTGCTTCGAACTACCTGTTGATGACGAGTCTCAAAGATGCTTGCGTATCGTTCATGAAATCCATGTTAAATCCCTCCAATTGTTTGGGGATTGAATCAGCGGCAGATCAGTTTGACTGTGAAACGTTGAGAGAAACAGCTAATAACTATATTTATAATAATTTTTATACCGTCTCTCAGACTGATGAGTTTAAAATGCTATCTTTAGAACGGTTGGAGGAGTTTCTGGTCAGCGATGACACCAAAGTTGATAGAGAAGAACACATTTTTGAAGCACTTATTACATGGGTCAAACACGACGACAAAAATCGAAGCCCTCTTTTCTCCCGGCTTGCTAAACACATTCGCTTCCCTCTCATGTCTCCATATTATCTTGCTGACTTTGTAGAAACTGAAGAAATCGTGCTAGCAACTCCTGAATGCACTGCCCTTTTACTAGAGGCCAAGAATTACCATATGCTTCCAGACAGACGACACTTGATCAAAGGCTCTCGAACAAAACCCAGGAAATCCATGGGTGTGATGAAGGTGATATTTGCAGCAGGTGGAATCCAGGGTGCAACTGTCATGAAGAATACATTTTGTTTTGTACCCAAGACTAATAAATGGTACCCTCTTGCACCCATGAATGTAGCAAGGTGCCGCCATGGTTTAGCACTTACAGGTGATATGGTGTATGCAGTAGGGGGGCAGTCTAGAGAAGGTGACTAAGACTTTACTACTTTAACTAAGACTTTACGATTCTGTTATACTGTCATGTTTTTGTGCATGCAATATTGGTCAACTGAAGGGGTGTGTTTTGTGTGAAGGTAATATTATTATTTGGCATACATTTAGGAAAGTCTGTGATACCATTTTTGGCCATTTGAGGAAACTTTCAACAAATTTGTCCAAAAAGTCACTTTAGCCATTATCATGGTGATCCCTTCAGTTCATAGAACCATATTGCAGGCCATGCAAACATTTTACAGATGATTTCACATTTAACTTTGGCCATATGGATCCTGAATTTCATGTACAAGTTCCAAAGTTGATAAGTACACACTTCAGAATTTCAATGAGAACTTGGTTCAATGAAACTTGATTCACCTGAAATTATCTTCAGAGATGCATTTAAATTTGTGCTTGTAGATAAATTTATTTGTAGATAAGTGGTTTTATGCCTTTATAGTAGGTCTTTTGCTCACTAGAAAACACCTGTGATGGATTTTTAACCTACATGCATTCTTATGTGGACACCTGTAAATTTATGCATATTTGTATAATACCAACTCAATGCTTACTCAATGAAGCTATTAGAGTGCATGCACTTAATCCACGAAACAAACACTACTAATTAGTAGTAAATAGTGTTGATTAGACAATAGGAAACAAAGGAATTACCATAATTTAGCACTATTTTGTACTATTTATGTTTCACGGATTAAGTGCGTGCACTCTACCATTATTTACCAGCCATCATGAAGTATTTAAAAGTGTACAGAAGGCATTAAATGCATAAAAATTATGCTTAAAACCAACTACAAATAGTATGGATAAAATGCTGCATCAACAATCTGTATATCTAGAAATCGCCAACATGGAATATCCTCTTCAGTTTATACATTCAAGTCATGTATCTTATTGTATCAGTGAAAATATTGACTTTTTAATACCAGGTGCAGCACAGAGCTCATTGAATACAGTGGAACGTTATGACCCACGTACCAATACCTGGAACATGGTGGCTTCTATGAATATCAGACGTAGCTTGCTAAATGTGGCTGTTTTGGATGGTTAGTCTGTTCATACTGATGAACTTGAAGTGTGTATATGCTTGACTTGAAAAAGATTGTTTTTGTTTTTATTACAGGCCGTTTATATGCTGTTGGTGGTTGTGATGAAAATAATTTCAGACTAAACAGTGTTGAAAGTTATGACCCTATCACGGATAACTGGCAGTATGTTGCACCAATGAGTACGTGCCGCAGTAGTCCCTGTGTCATGGCAACAGGTCGTGCATTATATGTTGTCGGTGGAGTCAATTATGTTGGGATGTCATTAAATTCTGGTGAATGTTTTGATCCAATGACCAATACATGGGTATCTATCAATCCAATGCAACAGAAAAGAGCAAGTGCATGTGGAGCTGTATGTAATGGAAAGATATTTGTGATAGGTAAACTTGATATAAATCACACAGAAGTAACCAGTTTTAAAGGAAATGAATATATTTGGCTTGGTAATATGAATTACAAATATGCTAAAATAATGACAAAAAAATGACTCCAAAAAAATTTGGAGGCCCAGTCACCAATTGCTAATTGCCACTTGCCATTTCCCTGTCAACCTTTTTTGAAACAGCTATATCAAAATATACTGAATTTGTAAATGTGTTGAGAGTGGCAAAAATGAATTATCCTTTCCAATATCCTGGCAATATGATGGGTCTAAACATTCTACTTAGTGGAGCCTCCACTCTGTGGGTTGCCCTGCCATGCCAGTGGTGAATCTTGTAAAATAAAATAAAATAAAATGAAACAATAAACTGTTTATTTCAAGGTGGATGGGATGGAGCCAATCATTTAAACTCTGGTGAAATGTATGAACCAGACATCGACCAGTGGTCATCTATTGCTAGAGCAAGCACTGCACGATGGGATGCTGCCATTGCTGTAGAAGGTGACAAACTTTATGTGGTGGGGGGATGTGACAGGAACTCTCTTTGTACTCTGGAGACAGAATGCTATGATCCTGAAAAGAAAAAGTGGACCAAAGTTGCACCATTGCCTGTAGCCACACATGGTATCAAATGTTCTACCATACAAGTACCTAACAAATTGATTCCAGGAATGTAGTATTTGCACTGTGTTTGACTAGTATTTTTGGGACAGGGTTGTGTATGTGTGTGTGTATTATATATTCATTAATTTATTAGTGTGCACCAACAATGTTGACTGACATAATATATTATGGAGACTATTTTATTATAAATCCATCCATAGCAAACTTGCAGAAATACAATGTAACCACTAAACAGCCTTTTTGTTCTTCTTAATCGAGATTCATTGTATTGCATGTTATTACAGTACATAAGCTATGCCCAAAGTCCATGTACCAGCACAACAATTCAAATGTAAGCACATCAACTGACCAGGTATATATACTGAAGTCTGTTCTGGTGCTCAAAATTAATGCAGATCTCAAACTTGCCTTGTTCTTAGGCATGTGAAATATGCCTAGATTATAGCCTTGACAGTAATTAGAAACATATTTAAATTTGTGCCCAATGGGAATTTTTCTTGGACACTGTGCTGAGGACTCAGGCATTAGTTCATACAGTCATGTAGAATCGTATTCAGTCAATGCATGACTTCTACTGTTGTGATATTTTACCTTTAGGTACAATAGATCAATATTATTAATGTTTAGCATGATATCTACATGTAGCATGACAAAACCTTTTTTTACACAAAATTGGTTGAGCATTTTTAGACAAAAAAGCATTTTAAGACAAAAACAAATGAAGTGTTGTATCAAGAATTCAAATTTAAAATGTATTTCCAATTAAAATCCAACGTAGCAGAAGTGTTAAACATGATTACATGCACATGAATGGGTCTTGTTGGACCTCTTCAGTATTGTAGGGTATGCTTACAAAATTCCGGAAAAGGACTATGACTTTGTGAGACCCAACACAAGGCACATTTTTTGCAAGCTCAAGTCAGATACTTTGTCATCAATTTCCTTTGTTTTTAAAATATTAGACTCTGAGAGGGCTTTTTGCAAAAAAAAGAGACTTTGAGACCTGAACAATTTGACTGAAATTTTGTGAAACTGACTTTTTGAGAGGACCATTTGACACCCCTATTTTTGAACTTGCATAAATTTTGCCTCGATCATTACACTGGCATATCCAAGAGAATTTGTGATATTATTAGAGTTTGATTACCACCTTGTTTTGACTTCTCACTAATCAAACATGTTTTAGTTTTAATTAGCTTTAAATACCTGTTATAGAGCAGTGATGAAGAGGAGGATAAAGGGAGCGCCAAAGGGAGTTAATGATCTTGAATACGGTCCCTTTAATTCCCTCTACCTTTGAATCACAGAGGAATTAAACAAAACTAAGATTATCAGTGGCATAGTGTAGCTACCATTACGCACATGTGTACCTTGAAAGCTGGGAAAATAATAGCAAACCATTGATTAATTGAGGAATTGAGAATTTTTTCTTGGTCAAGATGACTTCAGTGGCTGTGGGTACCAGCATGGCTATGCCATTGATTGTTGGCTGCAAAGTTGTGGAAGCTATTTATGTAGAGACCTAATTAGTTTGATCAATATATTAGGGGACTTTAGATTTGAGTGCAAGTATAACTACAAGTTTTTGATTTTTCCTTTAGTGCGCATTTGTCACACCGTAACAGTCACAGTCACTTGAAAAACTTTTAGCTGTCATTTGGATGACAGTGGACCAAAACTGGTGCTCTAGACTGAGTTTTTGACTCATTTCATCAAAATATATCGGTCTTTTATGTCAAAAACACTCAGTACAATCTTTAATGATCTTTCAAATCCTCATTAATTATTCATGAGGTAGCCAGCCAATTAGATACTCTCTGATGATTCTGACCTCATGACGATACTTGAAACCTGGGAAAGTCCTCCCAAGTAGTAACTGGAAATCTGTTCCTGTGTCTGGCAGACTTAAACAAATTTCAAGTTCAAGGAAACTGGAACATTGTTGCAATTATAGTCCTTAGTTACAGTAGCAGTAGTTGATTTTGCCTATTTTTCTATGTAATGCTTACTTTGGTCACACTTAGAAATATTAGCTCTTAAAAATTTTAATTAATAATTTGTCTAACTTTAACTTTTAATTATGCATTAAAAATGTTTCAAATCTTTTTCATGAACCTAATGAGACTCAAACCCCAAACCTCTAATCTAGTCTAATTAACTCTCTTATCACTTTTCTTAACCACTAAGCCACAAATGAATTCATTGAACAGAACAGAATTTTTGGAAGTTTTATAATGAGAAATTCATACATAACTATTGGTTGATAGTATATATTGTAATATACAGGTAATTATCTGAAGAAAGATTCCTCCCAAATAATTAATGAGGATTTGAAGTCATTCAAAGTCCTCCAATTTGGACTTAACCGGGTTTCAAGTCCTTGCAATTATATAGTTCCAGTCTCCATCTGCTCCTCAGACTGGAACTAATATTGTGCAGACTTGAAACCCCATCAAGTCCTCATTTCGGACTTTAAACAAAATGACTTCTTGCTTTGGCAAGCACGTATTTCAGATATCACTTTTTGGTAGAGAAAATAAAGAAAGACAGAAATTTCATACTGTATTTAGAATATAAAGTTTGAATTTGCATGAGCATGATTGTGACAACACTGTAGCACTCAATCAACTCATACTCTTAGTCAAATCTAAAGTTCCCCATTATTAACATTGACAACAACATTTTGTTGACATGGAATACCATATATATCACAACACATATCCTTAATAATGTATAAAGTATTTTAATGCATGCATACCTCCACAGGAGCTAAAAACAATACATTTGTCATTATCATATTATATTACATGTAAGCTCATGTAGTAAGGGGATACAATAATGTGGGATTCTGTTCCCAAAAAAATTTGACATAATTATCATACCCTGCAAGCAGAGGTTACCTTTCTAATCCCTCTACAACCAACCCCATGATTTCCATGGTTGTGAAATGTATGGTCTATTCAACGAAAACCGGATTGAAAGCCAGTTTTCAGAACACAAAGAATAGAATTCTCACCATGGCCTGACAGACACGCCAAGGCTTTGGTTCAAAACATCACCTTAGCATCACATAAAACATCACATATGCATGATCAACCTAAAAAACTGTGGGGCTGGTAGAGGCTTTTTTCCCTCGCTTGGTGCGAAGGATCAGAAAAGAAAGCTACTTGTAGGGTAGATGTATGGATGACATAATATCATAATGTAGAAATTGATTTGAAAGGTATTGGTACATGTACATGTAATGTAAATCAACACTATAAATTGTTAATAAGTTATTCTATAATAATAAATTATAAATCTCGCTAAGAATCTTAATTATACCTATTGCTTTTACACATATATTATGAAAGGACAAAACAAGTAGGGTCCTGATCGATGGAGGTGGCAATTTGCTTGGTGACAGTGTGTATGGGGCTGTAAACTGCACACACAGGAGCAAAGGGGGAAGTTGCCCCCACCTAACAAGCTAAGGAAATGGATATACCCAGCTCTGTACCTAAAATATTTTGTACATAGGAAATAATGACTAGCTGTACATGTCAGGGCCGTAGCCACCGGTACGGTTTATAGTCAGGTTTCAACTGGGCCAATCATTAGAACCATTGTCATCGCAGTTTTGAAAGCATGAATTCGTGTAGGAAAACAAAAAAACCGGACCAACTTTTAAAAACCGTACCAATGTTTAAATGGTGGCTACAGCCCTGCATGTCCCCAAGGCATTTGAGTGTTCTGCCCTTTATAAATGAGGATGGGGATGCTCGTCAGAAATTTTGAAAATGACCCCTAAAAGGTACCTGAGTGGGAGTGGCAACAATTGATTTCTACCCCTAAAAGGTACCAATTCAAAAACAAAGAATTAAAGTAATGAAACACTTTGTTATCAATGTGATTTGAAGATTCAATTCAGATCAACGAAATCGTCTCTTTCATGCTTATTTTAGGTAGTTTATTTACCCCAAAACAGTCCCTAAAAGGTACCAGCTATGTCTCTGGTAGTCCAATAAGTCTGAAACACCCTAAAAGGTACCAGATTGCAGATTTTGACCCCTAAAAGGTACGACGAGCATCCCCATCCATTTACGATTGGAGTACCCCTCCCCCCCATCCAGATTATTAAATTTCTAAAAGACATTCAGAATGTGTCTACCAAAATTGGTAATTTTTACCAAATCCATAATTTTAGATACATAAAAGGCCTTTGATAATCCAATTATACCTACATACCCACCTCCCATCTGCATAGCTGCCAACCCTCCCGGATAATCCGGGAGTCTCCAGATTTTGGGCCTCGTCTCCCGGTCTCCCGGATAAAGACCTAAATCTCCCGGATAATCGCTCGAACCCTAAAATCGCGGTCATTTTAACTGAAATATCGTCTATCCTTCTTGAAAAATCATCTCCCCCCCCCCCCAACTGAGCGTGAAAATCCGACCCAATTCTAAGGAAAAAATGTTGATCTCCAGATACGAAAGCCTTGGGGGTTGGCAGCTATGCATCTGGGTTGTAAAGAAGTTCACCTCTGTAAATACTCTCTGATCAAAGTGATAGTTATATTCATTACATATTAATAAACCGACTACAACCACTGCAGTGTCAATATTTGTCTTATATTCTTTTATTGTTTGAATTATTGTACAAATTTTATTAATTGTTGGAAGTGAATATTCCACAATTGCAATACAGAAGAACACTGATCACTTGCACTACCAAGGGAAATGGAAAATAGTTGAAGTCATCAGGGGGTTCAAGTGTTGAATTTCAAGTATGTTAAATTTTCTGTGTGCTCTTGAAAGTAATTAATTGTCTTTCAGGCATAAATGAATTATTGAACCACAAGACATAAACAGGAACCAGAATTTGATGAGATTCAGAAACACTTTTCCACACTTTCAATATTCTTGTAGTCTTTTTTGAGGTCCATCGATGCCCAAAAGCAGAGTTCAAGTTGAAAGGGTAAATTTGACTTGAATTTTGACTAAAGGGAAAGTAGGTTTCGAGTATGAATTCAAGTTAATAACCAAGTTCAAGTTATTGAATAGTAGATGACTCTGAAGATGTGGTTAAAACAAGGGGAAATTGGATTTTGTTTGATATAGTGGGGGGTGAACTTTGAGTTAACCAAGTTTGAGTAAGGAAAGGGCATATTTTTACTGGAACATTGTCATTAACATATTGAAAAAAATTGTTTGAAACTTTGCATATTCAACACACAGTTCAACATTTGCTACTATAAAACAGACATCTTGCTGCAGTGGCGGATCTAGACATTTTGAAAGGGAGGGGGGCCACAAGATTAAAAAAGCCAAAATGCTCAAAAAAAATTTAGAATGACTTTTATCCAGTCTACTGTGCGTGTAAGATGCATGGTTGTTCTTCCTCCTAAAATAAATTTCCTCAAAAGAAAAAATTTGGATCCAATGGAAAGGAGGGGGTACTGACCCCCGGGCCCCTCACCTGGATCCGACACTGTGCTGAACAAATGTTGAACTGTGTTTCTGATTCTGGCCAGTAATTGGGGACTTGCACTAACAGGTTACATGACCCTATCTCCCCTAAATCAAGCAGCACCATCAAAATGAATGCCAGAAATAGAAAGAGCACCTCGATATTTAAGTAAAAGTTTCAGCTAGAAGATTATTGAGAATTGTTATAAAGTTATTATTATTATATATTTATTATTATTATTATAAGATGTAATACAGGAGAAAATGACAGTAAATTTAAGATTGGATATTTTCTTAAGCTTCATTTGAAAAAATGCATTGGATGGCAAGCTAGTGCCATCAAACACATTTTTCCAAATATCAATTTTAAGAAAATATCTAATCTTGAATTTGCTGTAATTTTTTCCCTTATTCATCTTATAAACTGAAACTTTGCACTTTTACTAATATTGAGATGCTCTTTCTATTTCTGGCATTCATTTTGATGGTGCTGCTTGATTTAGGGGAGGTATAAAGGTCACGTAACCTGTTAGTGCAACTGTCCCCTATTGTCTTTCACAGCCAGATAATTTCAACAATTTAATTCAATTTCATCTTTGGTCATCTTTACTTGCACTGTATTTAGTTAAATTATATTATTACATGTCACTGATAAAATGTATATGTAATAGATGATATAAACTAGTAGCAAAGTAATTTGTGAATGGCAGACTCAGTAGTTCACAAGTATTTTGCCAAAAACACTTTACTTGCCTGTATCATATCATAACTCAATATGATCTGTATTTTGTAGTGACAACATGTATGATTTCAATACCAAAGCTCCTTACAGTTTCTGGACTGCAAAAATGTATGCACGTTGAAGTGCATACGAAATCCCAAAAAACTGAAATTAATTTCGCGCGAAAATTTAAATGATTTTTCAAAAATAATAAACAGGTGGGTTTCCTGTTGTGCCAGGTCCCGGATGTGCGGCCGCGTTATCCTGAGTCACGGTTTGGCGCGCGTTCGAACATCACTTGTAGTTCTTCCCGCCATTATGGCCGAAAGGCAAGATGGCGGCTCCAGCAAGGTTTATTGTCTTTTAGCCATTCATACACTCGTTGAAAACAATCACTACGGATATTATGAACTCTATTCATCGTTTATCAAGTCTTATTTTGTGTTTTTGTGAGTATTTGTGTTCGTTTGGCTTGTAATAATGAATGAAAGTATCCCAATCGCAACTTTGTCAGGGATTACAAGTTTGACAAACCGTAAGTAGCATTTGAATGATAGTGATTTTCTAAGTATTTTTTGAAATTATTGACTTTATTGGATATCACTTTATCACGGTGGTTTTTGGAGTGGCGAAACGTGATAAAGACGTGACACTTGTTCGAATTTTTACAAACATTTGAATGCAGTAAACATTTTGTTTGGCTACAAAGAAACTTAAGGAAACCTGCTTGAATCCTTCAAAGCGAACCATTCATTATGCCTTTCTTTCTTCCCCAGTGCTTGCAGAGCTTCCTTTACCGTGTCCTTTACCATCAAAGACACAGGAAAGCCTTTTCAGTAACTCTAACATCGAAGAGGAAGCGAAGAAAGTTGTTAGTCGTCCTGATGCAGCCGTCATTCATCAAATCAAGCAAGCTCTACGAAGCTGCAAATTTACCTCAGATGAAATGTAAGAAGTCTTTAACGAGATTTTTGAGTGTTTACTTTTAAAAATTGCAGTCAAACCTTTAATTGGTTAATTCCCTGCAATTATGTATCAATATTTTAGTCTTTTCTGAGGAGTTTTTGTTAATTCTATGCTAAATCTCTGCACTATTTTGTTTTGTCATAAAAATTTCCCAATTTCATTTCCTTACTTCTTCTTTGAGGTTGATATCAGTCAGCATTAAATCAAATTTGCTTGAGAGGAACATTTTTTTTCATTCATGTGTTATTTTTACTATATTATGTTTGTTTACTTACTTATTTTTTCATTGTTTTTTTTTGTTTCGGCCCTCAGGCCGAAACGTTACTGTGTTTGGTTTGCTAACCCATAATTTTTGGCTCGTCTGTCAATTAGCTGTCATACTTTTATAACACATCCAATTATATGTCGCATTCTTTTCACGTCTATTAAAAAATTGTTGGTGAAAACCTACCAACAAATGATATTTGACGTGCCTGTCACCGACATCCAATCGCATGAAAGGAAGCGCTAAAACGTTTTGCAAAGATTGTGTTATCTATTGTTTATTTGACCGTGGGAACACCCCTTTCTGATTGGTCGGGAATAGAACTTGTAACAATCATACACGCCCTTTTCATCACTTGTGTGAAATTAGCCAATCTGGCACGAGAGGAAATCATAGAAATCTCGATGAATGAGTTTACGCTCTATTTATAATAGTCATTGGAAGTTTTATGGCAAAATTGTCATTAAAACACACGGATTTGCAGGATTTACAGCCCTAAACTAAAGGCTGTTTATCGAGGTTTGTTGCATTGCTGCATTGCTACATTGCTTAAAAACTTTCCGCTTAGTTGAGTCACAATGAATCCCGCTGATATTAATGAACTAATAATATACATGCAAAAATTTCTCGATGCTGATTGGCTAAGAGCAGTGCTGTTTCGAGGAAATTTAGTGCAGAAAAAAGGAAATTTAGTGCCAAAAAAAGGAAATTTAGTGCAAATTTCTTTTGGCAGAAAACAGTCAAAATGCACTAAAACGTCAAATTCTTCTTTTTATTCATCAAAGAAACAATTTATAAAACACTTTTAGCGGGATTTGTTTCCAAAATTGTCGTAAATATGCAAGAAAAATGTCACAAAGTGCCCAAGTTTCGGGTGAAAAGTTTTGAATTTTTTCCTTGAGCGCGCGCTTGGTGACGACATCGTCAGGTCGCTTTCGAACAATGGGCGCGCGCTAACCTGATTTTTCAACTGAAAAGCTAGAGAAAACTTGAAAGTTTTGCTTGAATTTTTGCATGTATATTATTAAAAGGAAATAATATGGTTTACTCGTGCAATTTAGAATAAATTTGACTCGTGAGTTTTCAAAGAGCACAAATTGCACTCGCCCTACGGGCTCGTGCAATTTTGAACTCTTTGAAAACTCACTCGTGCAAATTTATTCTAAATTGCACTCGTAACCACATTATTTCCTATACAAATTTGATTTTCAGTTTACATTTTTCTTTGCAAGTTAGAACTCCAAGTCTCGTAAAGGAATCTAAAGGGTTTTGAGCGGGCCGAAACATCATTGCTTTGAAGCAATATAGGCTTGTTTTGCCAGTGTTTTTAACATAATTTAGTCAGTTTGATCCATAATTGCTGGGGAGGGGAGAGTAAAGAAGTGCTGAGAGTTTTTTGTTAGGGTAAATAGGTGGCAGATGATGGTCATTTTATACTGCAAAATATCTTCTGTATTTAATTTCACAAACCAATAAATTAAAGAAGATAGAAGCTTAGGTTAGTTAAAAGGAAGCACTGCTAAATACATGTAATAAAGAAAATCAAGGAAAAACAACAAAAATCCCAAAACCAGAAAGCCACTTATGGTATCCAATGTCAAAAACCATAGTACCTCTAAGGTTCTTGTTATGCGTTTATTGAAAAACCGAGCAAAAATGTAAAAGTGTTAAATTACCAAAATTTTGAGTGAAAATTGCTTGAAACTGCATCACTGCAAATCCCAATGCCTCCATGCTTTTGAGTGACCCATTCAAACGTGTGCAGAAATAGAATTTTGCAGGTGCATAGATTAATCAGTTCCTTTGAAAAGAAACTATGATTACAGTTGTTGTTGCTTTTGTTGGTGGTGCTGATATACTTTAATAGCTTGCATTACTTGGTGTTCTAGCATGCTTAAAGATGAAGTGACCAACAACATCCATGGTTCATCAACAAGAGGCAATCAGTCAGTTCTTCTAAATGCTCTATTAAGCCAGGACTCTCAGTTGTTTGTTCAAGAAAATGATAAACTGGAACTTGAAGACTTGCTAGGTTTGTGTATTAATTTTTATATATTATTATATGTGCACAAGAGGTTTTGGTGAAGTGAAATGTGGATGGTTGTTTCATTGTTTCATCTGTAACATTCTGGCTAAGATCAATGACTGAAGAAGGAATTACGAATTTTTTATGATGCTTTTAATCTCCGCAATGCAACAAAATTTTATGGAATTCATTTGAATGTTGAGGTGGATATTTTTGGTTTTTCTCATGTAACTCTTTCCCCTACACCTAGATTTTTTTCATCTTAAGATATTTTATATATGTTTGAAAGAGCTCTGTTTAAAGGAGAAAAAAAGTGGGGGTCACTGTATTCGTTTTTGAGATATTGAGCCATAAATTTTAAAAATTTGGCCACCATCTTGAATACCGAGAGGAGACTGGGTCCACAAGAATTTTTTGCATCCTTTTTCTGCAGTTTTTCAACCTGAACTATTTTTTTTACTCGGTGAAACTCCTTTTTTTTAATTTTCCCTATTTTAAAAGTAATTTCCATTTGAAAAATAGAAAAAAAGTAATTACCGAAAAAAAATTAGGCCAACATCATGTATTTATTGAGGTAGCACACACTAGCATGCGCTTTAAAAGTGCGCATGAACAATGCCAGTGAACGTCCTTAAACTTATGAAGTGATGAATTTTTGAAGCTAGATATTTTTGTGGAATTTTCATAAGAAATGTATGTGTTTAGCATGATAACGAGGCTCGCTCGGCATGTGATGCCTGTGCACCATACATTTTGTAAAAATGCTAAGTTTTAAAAATTCATATCTTTGTCAGTTTAAGAGCAATCTCCACCAAACTTTGCAGTTTTACGAATATCGATGTGACAATCTGATACTGAATTCCTTTTTCCGATAAATGTAATGAATATAAATATATAAATATAACATAAATATTGAATATAATATAAACTGCTAGAAAAGCCTCAGATCTCTCTTTTGAGATGGTCCAGGTCTTTTCCTGGCAAAAATGTGTTTGCATTCTTCAGACCATGTCAATTACATACATTCCGAGAAAAATTGCCATGAATCATTAAAGATACTACCTTTTACAACATCTTATAGCTCAGTAACCAATAAAGTGACCACCTCATTTTTTATTGGTTTTTGACTTGCCTGACAATTATCTTTAAATGACAGGATTTTAAAGGAAATTCATTGATGAAATCTAAGGCTCTGGAAATACCTTAAATAAAAGTTTTGAATTAATCCTTTTTTTAGGAATTCCTCCATTATGTCATGCACCTCTTTCTCCCAAACTTTCACCCAATCAAACTGTACCACTATCAGCATCCCCAATGTATGCTGGATCACCACCTGGATTGGCTCAAGCCAACTCACCATATCAGACATTACATCCAAGTCCATCTGGTATTGGAAGTCCACAACAGCAACCTATGGCATCTTACACTCCAGTACCCCAAGCATTTTCTCCACAAAGAACTTCACAGTCAAATATCGTTGGTTCAAGTCATCAGGGTCAGTCAAAAGAATGAATTATGTCATTGCAGTTAAACTGGTGTAAACATTTTACTTTATTTCCTTTAACTGTTTTACCTTCCATTTATTGCACAATGTACATACTTATATGAATATATTCACTTTAGTAATAACTTATGCTACAGTAACAAAAAACATTCAAGCAATATTTACATGTATTTTAAATTATTTTTAGTAATAATTTGTAAGCCTACACCATTTTCACCTGAATGATTTTCATTTTATTTCTTAATGTTATTCATTTATTTTTATCTAATAAACCTATAAGTCTTATCCAAAAGGACTACGTATAAGCCTAGGGCTAATAACCAAAATGTAACTGTCTATTTTCTCTCCTTATAGTACCATATAACCCACCACCACATTTACAATCAAGTAATACAGGTCAACAGTCAATGTCCCCTGTCAAGACCAGAAGAATGAGACAAAGCTTATCACATTTATCCCCAAACCAAACTTCCCCACCTCAATATCAAACATCAACCCAGCAAAGTAAGTTATTTTCAATAAAAAGTAATAAGTCTATTGCCTTTAGGTTACTATTTTAAGTGACAACAACCACAACATCATTCAGCAAATTCTATCCTGTTCCTAAAAACTGAGCACTAAATTTTGTACTAAGTAAAAGCTGTATTCTTGGGTATTCCTAGTTAGACTGAATCCATAAGTCATTCCATTCACTCCTTTGTGCCATTAGGTTGCTCAACCAGCAACTTACATACCACCTTTTAAAATTTTTCTGTACAAATTAAAAAGGGCTCTTGCATAATTTTACTGAAGTGAAATTACAAACTCGTAGACCAGTTCTCCCAGATATTTTCAAATAATATTGATCTTTTACTTTGATTATTTTGGTATTTATTCACTTCCTATAAATAAAATATAGTATAACCGATCAGAACCCAATGCTAAGTAGAGAAAACTCTGACTGATACAATAGCTATCTACTCCCACTTGTAAATATCTGACTCGTACTGTTGATTTGGGTTGGGAAGAACAGAATTTCTTTTTCCAAATCATGTAAACCATGCCAGAACATTGTCCTTCAGAGCTCAGGCAAGGGTCTAACCTGCCTGGAATTCTTAATAGAGGTATCTTGTTGGCTTGCAAACCATTTTTTGCTGGGATTTTCAGTATGATGAGAAAAGAATTTGGTTTATAAACAGAAGCCATTATTTTACAAAACTAGGATAATAAGAGATTCTCTGTGATTGGTTCAAATCTGCTGAAACATATAACAAGTAATTTGATTGGAGGTTGCCTGTTTTGCAACACAGATTAAAATCTGATATGTTTGGTGATTTAAGGTGGTGTGTGAGCGTCCACCACAGGTAGCCCAAGAAGTGGACAGATCAACTTTTGGAATCAGTCTAATTCCTGGTCAATGGTATAAAAATTGTCTTTTCCCTTAACAATAATTGTTTAGCAATTATTGCTAAACCAAGTAGCCATTAAATCTTACACTTGAGAAATCACCAAATTCAGTAGTTGCAACAACAACAAAAAACTAACGTTAAGGTATTAAGAAGAAGTCTTAATAATGAACAAGTCTTCAAAGATTTCAAGTAACAATGAAAGAAAATTAGAAGGCATGAGCATTACATTTTTAGCATTATCTTTTGTGTGGTTATATATACTTATTATTGTATCCATAGCATATAATTCTGTTAGCAGTAGTTTAGAGGAAATGATTTTAAAATATGCCTGTGGTTTATTAACTGTCATTGTTCTTAGCTGGTAGCCATACAGTGCTACAAACATCACCAAGGGCAAGGCAAGCTAACCCTTCTGTGAATAGAAGCATCACATCAACATCAGGTCTTAGTCATATGAACTTTGCAACACAACCTGCAAGTACATCACAATATTCTCCAGGATATAATAGTATCTCAGCTCTTGAAGCACTTGCCTCCAGTAATGGATTTTCTGTGGCATCTGATACCTTACAAAATGCATCATTTTCGCATTCTTCAAAAATTGTAAATAGCACAAAATCTTCCAGTGAAAATATTCAGTGGCCAATGCAGCAAACATTTGGCCAAAGAACTGAAGATTCAGAACCAAAAAGTTGCTCAATGGATGGACAGAATTCTGCCATTGAGATGATTGACTTGAATAGTCAGTTTTCTTTGGATAGGTGTAACCTGGATGTTGGCTCCAATATTAATTCTTGTCAATATAATGTAGATTCTACCATCACAGAAACAATTGACTCTGGTATTTCCCTTCCTGCAGTGAAAAAAGGATCATCAAAGAAAAAACACATGGACAGATCAATAAGTAAAACAAATAAACATCATGAAAAGGAGATTATTAAAGACTATAGCTATGATGATAATACTTCATTTACAAAAAGGAATTACAACTCTGAAGAAAATCAGACTTGTTTAAACCACACTGATGAAGATTTAGGAGAAACACCCATCAAAAGCAATACAATAGACTTGAGTACGTCAGTTGATTTAGTGTACCTAGATGGAGAGCAGCCCAATCAAGAAGTGAAGTTATCCTCTGGATATACACCTCTTAAGGAGCTTCAGTTATGTATTCCTAAGTTGGTCATTACAAAAATTAAAGAAAGGAGAGGATCCAAAGAAATAGAAACTCATAGTGTAAGAACTATAATGCCTGGAGATGAAGATCATTCATTCATGAAAAAGAAGAGAAAATCGAGTGAAGAGATTGATAAACCAAGTGATGTTGAATTTGAAAAAGGTATGAGATGTGATTAGGTTGATCATTGTGTGTAGACTGGAAAGTTAACCTGCTGTAGGCCTGCTGTGTTTAACTAAATTTTAACAGTGACGGCTCATTGGGTCAACTTGGGTTGAACCTAGTTAAACACTCAATCAACACTGATGTTTTTAGTATCATCAGTACCAATTCCAAATGCAAAATCAACAAGGTAAATCAGGTTATCTGTGACACTAATCTGTGACACTAAAATGACATTCCTTCTTTTTTCTCCATGTATGTATTTTAGAAACTTGGTATTTTTCTTGATGTGCAGTTTTCTTTTGCTTGCTGATTTTGCAAACAATACTTTTTTGGCTCTAAAACAACAAATATATAAATTATTAGATAAATCAAGACATGGAATATATGTCGAGCCTGTCTGCAAATGTACAAGACTAGACAGGGCTTGATAAAATTAGGGCTTGCTGATTGTAAGAAAAATATTTTTAGTTCGGCCAAAGAAGAAAAAGAAGGCAAAGGCAAAGAAACCACCAGAACCAGTAGATACTGATGGTAAGCTTCTTTTATTATGGAGATGTTGAAAATAAGGTTTTACTGGTTCAATTGTTAGTGAACTAGGGTTGGAACCGGAATCACAGTAGAAGAAGAGCGTATTGCAAGTGTGAACTAATAATCGAAATTGGAAACAAAAGGGCAATGGAATTGGAACTGGAAGAATCAGAAGGTTTTCTTTTTCTTGTGATTTCAATTCTGATTCCGTCATGCACATGATCCAGTGCCAACCAAAAGATCAGAATTAGAATCAGAAGAATTTGGCCAGTGACAGAGCTCATGCCCAGGCTATTTTGAAAACTTGCAGGAAAACAAAAAAGCGAGCATCGAAGGGAGGCTTATGATTCTGATTGTGTTTTTTTATTCACACTAAATTGTAAACGATTACATTTATTTAATTTTGCAATTGTGATTCTGACTCCAACATTTATGACATTTATGTGAACTAGGCCTTAGGCTTCGCCCATTGTAATCCAGATAAATTTGAAGTTAGGCCTTCCATCTACACTAAAACAAGAGTATCTGATAGAATGCAAGGGCAGACTATTAATTTATAATAATTAAAACAAATTTACACACTTTTTAACTTTTTGTTTTCTGCACTATGTCAGATCTCTGTAAAACAGTGCAGTAATTTTCATGTCATTTCAGTGTGGATAACCAAAATGAAAAAAAAAGCATTATCAAATTTATCTGGATTTGTTTGGAAGAAGCCTTTCTCACTCACAGTTATAGTGAACGATCTGCAATGTACAGTAAATGATCAATAACTTACAAGTACCAGAAGTTTGGTTGTGTGTTATGGACAAATACCGCATGACTGGACATCCCAAGGAAAAACTACGTGTACTGAAATGAAAGTGAACATGTTTTCTATATTATTTTTTTCAGAAATTATGGAGACGGCAACATTTAAAAGATTTGCTACTGCTCTAGAGAATTTGTTTGAGTTTGATGATGAATGTGGAGTCTCTTACACAACTGAAATAGGTCAGTATGAAGGATATGCAATGATCATTGATTTGCCTTAGGAATTCTAGGTAGGAAGTCTCAAAGCATACAGTAGTTGCATTCCATATTTTCTGTATTAGCATGTTTAGCCTTTTCTTGTGGTTTATTGTAATTTGTATCAGGATTTAAGTTGAAGTTCAGTGATGCTATATACCTTGGAAATGTAAAAATAAAGAACACAAAATATAGTATGGGGAAACTAAATTTCCTTTTATAAACTGCTCTCCGACATAAGTATCTCAACATTATTTGTATCTGTTTAGATGATGAAGAACCTGCATCAGAAACTCTCGCTTCAAGAACAGAAATATCTGAGCTCTACACAGAAACTGCAAAACTGAAATCATTAAAAGTTATACATCAAGTACGTATTGCCAAAAATTGGATTTAATGTTTGTTCACTGTTGTTGAGAGTGGAATAGAGTGCATCCATCAATGTGGATGGCATTGAGTTGATAACATTCATTTGATGTTCATTCAAATAACTAATTCCAGGTTCCTAGTGATCAGCTGATGAGGTTAATCTCAATCATGGAAAGACACATCAGGGATGGTTTGCTTCTAAAGCTAAGTGGTGATCAGGTACCTGTACTTGCTATGCATGTTTGACAAAATAATCGTTCTAGAAAACTCCAAAGCAGAAGACCCAAGATACTATGGCCTCTGTATATGTGAAGTCATTCTGATTTGTGTGTGTTTTTAATAACTTTAGGAAGATGATGAAGAACAGAAATTATGGCGAGATTTGTGTCTTGATAGAATGATACGATCTGTAGAGTCTTCCCTTGTGGTGTTGAATGTGTTGACAGCAGAAGATGTACCTAAGCAGTTATATTTAGAAGAAGTGATAGAGAGAATCATTAGGCTTGTCAAGTTTCATTTGACTAATACTATTTTCCCTGAATACGATCCTGTATACAGAGATCCTGAGTCTAAAGGTAAGTAACTAAAGTTACACTTAAGCTAAGTACTAGCTAAATATTATTATTATCAATTAAGAAAGTGCCAACCACTTTTTGTTATTTTTATTTTTTCCAATTGAGAGAATGTACAGTTGTTCCCAGGTTAAGGGCCTTTCCATACTAAAAGTCAACAAATTTGTTTTATATGCCTACCACAAAATGTCAAGTCAGCTTAATGATTCAAACAAAAGTTTTGTGATTGCCTTTCGAAGTTTGCTCAATCTTGACAAAATTTGGTAGAAATAAAGTATAGCTAACAGTTCCCCATTTAAAACTGTACTTAACGATTTTAATCTGTACTTTGAAAACTGAGGTTAAATCGGTGGGATAACTCTCATTTCAACCAATCAGAGTAGATTATTTGAGTAGATTAGAGCCAATGCGTGATAGTCCCACAAATTAACCAATCAGAATGACTCCTGTAAATTTGATACTTTATTAGTGTGGGATAGTCCCACAAATCAACCAATCAGAATGACTCCTGTAAATTTGATACTTTATTAGTGTGGGATAGTCCCACTGATAATCCAATCACGAATTTATTTGGCGGGTTATCCCACAATGTAGCCAATGATAAATTAGTATTGCTTTGACTTACAAATCTGATGTTAAGGCGATCGATTCGGGATTCGTGTAACGTTAAAGCTTATTAGAAAACCATATTCCGAAGTTTAGAACGTATTCATGAATTGTTCATTTGAGCGCCCAAAACGCACCTTTGTAAAAATCTTCGTTGAAATCAGACCAAAAAGAAAATAAAGAAATACTCTTGACACAAAGGTCAAGTCGTGGTTGATCAAGAACAGACATGCTGACAATGTTTAATAAACGATTTGAAAGCCAGCGAGTCCACAAATTTTGCACTTACTGAAGACACGGAGAGATTAAATAATACTTCTACAACTCGAAGTCATGAATGCGTGAGAAAGTTTAGTTCCAAAAAGGTATTACTGAAACTTCAACAACTGGCAGTTGATACTGAATGATTGAAGAGTGGTTGTGTACAAAAAGCAATTAATTATCAGGCGAATTTTTGATAGTTTTTATTACGTGGGTTAAACAATCTATGATTAATACTAAGGCTTGAAAAAAAAGTCGAAAGATCTACTTGATTTTATATGTGATTGAATTCCAAGTGTGTTGAACGTATTGGCGCTCGTGTGGGATATATCCCGCACACTATCATATAAGAGGTCTTTTATTTGCGGGCTATCCCTCCAAAGAACAAACAAACTTATCGTTCTCGAATTAACTTTAGTTGTGGATAGAGCTGGACCCGTTATATATTAGTTATATATGTTTCGCGACACCGTATCCGCCGGTTTTATAGCTTCTTCCGGTAACTGAAATGGCGATTCTAGCACTGCACAATTACTATTAATAAAAACGTACTCCAAGGCGTTTTTAGTTCTAAGCTATTTTTTCTTCAGAAATGAAGTGTACACGTAAACATTCAAATGTTGACTTTTTCTTTCGAGCGACAACCAAGTTTATATTGCCGGCGGGTGCTTGTTGCCTGTCAACGCCACTATTGGTTATGTGTCCAATTGATACTTCTAGCTTGAAAAAATAAATTTGAGAGAACAAAGCGCGCATGGCGTTATTAATGTTAAAGCGCGGTACTGATTTTACAAGTGCTATATAACCTTTAAGGCCGTAATTATTTACGTCTGTTTTATACTTACCAACGTTGTCCCTTTGTCCGTCATGATCGGTCACTTCCCGCCAAAATTTAGCGCCATTATTTTGGTTGAAGTGAAGATACTGCCGAGCACCTGCGTTTTGGTCCGTACTGACCCTGAATTCAAGCACATGTCCTTGCAAGTTTCTTGAACGAGACCAACCTTTAATCGTACTGTGTCCATTGTAACAGATTTACTGAAGAGTCGAGGCTCAAATATATGAAATTTGGATAGCATGTGGCGTTTCCTGATTTTTAGCTTGTCATGCCTACACAGTGACATGTTCGTCCACAGACTTAATTTTATTCGATTACTGAACAAAAATGACGTTATCAGTTGTCTTATCACCGTCAACAAAGTCGTTTTGTCTTGCGGTTTTGTGCACAAATGCCTTTTTTTGCGCCATTATTGTGAGTTTATAACTCCGATCAACACTTATTTTTTATTATCACTTTCTATAATATCCACAGAATATATACAATGCAGTATATTTACAATATATTTTACGTACTAATTTGTACAAGTTTGACCCCTGGGTCGAGTTATTTGAATTGTGTTGTGCGTAGTTATTCGTACTTGAACAAATTCGTTTAGATAACAAGAAACTGTCAAAATTATGTGAACTTTGTACTGTTCCAAGTGCGACCGATTTGTTTGAAGTTATTCAAAACTTGTAGTTCAGTACAAAACTTCAAAGTTGCCGATTACTGCTTTTAAGCAAGCCTTTTCTTGACAATAAACAAAACCTTGTACCTTAGATAACAATGTCAATCTTCAGCGTGTTTTCCATTTAGTGGAACCAATCAGCCAGAACGGCCTGATTTCTTATACTGATTGTAGTCAGTGCTAGGAATTGACATGTACCATTTCTGGCCGGTTGGTTCCACTTCATGGAAACACCCATAATTTTCCCTTCTGACTATTTTGAGAGAACTCGCTGCGGCTCACGTTACTTGGCTTGCTGTCCTTGCTTTACAGTTAAATCGTTATTCTATTTAAAATATACGCCTGGAATTTGACAGTTTCTGTTGTGAATTAAACCGGCCTCATAATATAAGGTATTCAGTGGAAACTTCGCGTACTCTTTTACGACGCTCCGTACGATGCTAAGTCCCCATGCACGTAGACGACTTTCATTTTGCTTTCTTGACGATAAGCACCTAAGGGAAGCGGGACAGAAAACAAAATCATTCTAATGGAATATTTCGGTAAAGATGCAATGTACTGACAGACATACCGGTTTGAATTTGCTTTTCTTTTTAATCAATTGAAGCAAATCGTCGTTTCGTTTTTCGTATTCTGGGTCCAGTGGAGTTTCAGGATCGGGATCTGGTGGTTGATAGCGAAAAGAAAGGAGGTCAAAAGACAGGCCTGCCCTTTGGTACTCCTCAGGGCTAAGTTGATTCCAGTCTTCAACCTTTTTCCTTTCCGCGTCGATCATATTTTCCCACCAGTTGAGCTCTTCCCCTGTCATTCGTGCCTTCATCTGTATAAATATAGAAAACTGATACAATACAATGCTGCAAGTATATTGACATTAACATTCTATAACATATAATTAAGTTACAAGACTAATTGATAAAACGTTTGATAAAAAAAGGAAAGAAAGAAAAAGAAAAAACACTCTCTTTATACCTTGCCTACAGCTTCCGTCATCTTGTCAACAGTGGGGCATTTCGCCAAGTCTGGACGCAGTATGGCAGGATTTCCCTCGGGTAAAGTCCTTAGACTTACATGAGGGCTCTTCGGAAGCCACTCCTTTCTTCCTGAATTTGCCCAGTTTCTATAAGTCATTTCCACTTCTCCTTGTTCATTGAGTTTGAACCGGAAAGCATGTGGCTGACTATGGTTTTTGAAAGTCGCAATGTAAGGGCGGATCCAGGATTTAATATCGTAGATATTTTCTACGAAACTTGTAATGGGACAAGGAGTGAAAGCTCCACGTATGACTTGATGTAATTGAGTCCTCGTTACGGCTCTGTTTCTGTTTAGCGCAACAGAAATTCTACTAAACATCTGAGAGAAAGCAATAAATGCATATAATAAGTGTCTGTTGGAATAAGCCTACGGTAACGGTATGGTACTAGGAAATAAAAGTTGTTCACAACCAGGCATTTCTACTAGTTTACGGATTTTATAATGTCAATACTAAATATAAATAAGAATATTAAGTACCTGGTCTATGTCTTCGTGTGTATGACCAACCATGAGATAGGATAGACGGACCTGTAATCATGGACACATTGAATAAAATTAGGTCAATGTACAGATTAGGAAAACTTGGCAAAAAGGTACTTACCTTTTTGAAAACACCTGCTTTAACCAACAGAGAGCAAAAACCAAGGATATATACATTTTTACAATCCCTATAGCAATTATCCAGTTGTAAATATAGGGTTGGAGGTAATCGTCCTTTCTGAAATGCCATTTTAATAGCATTAATGTTTAAATTGAACACCGTCTATTTCTATATGCTGAAACCCAACAGTCAAAGAAATTTATTTGTTTTTGATTGCTCACCATTTTCAATATGTAACGAAAGCACGACGTTAGAAAATTGGTTGTGGCGTTCGAATCTTGTGGCCAACGAAGGAAGTCCACAAAACACATGGCCAAGTTCAGGCCATGAGACAAGACACCCGTTACATGCGTCTTCATGAAGTGCTCGTTTTCCGCTTCCAACTAAATTGATAAATAAGGTGTAAGAAATGTGTTACTGACAAGTTAATGGAAAATCTGTGGGCATTTGAAACTGAAAAATATATACATATCTGAGGTGGCAAAAAATGATCGAAGCGCTTGGTAGGGCTGTTTTATACCTTTGATGATTGAGGCCAGTGGGGGATCCCAGTCTTCGACTGATCCATACCATCTATGATTACAGACAGGTATTTGTCTGGCCGATCTGTTGCCTTTTTCTGGTGTTTGTAGTATTTTCGCCTTTCATTTCTGAATATAGGAGAAAGGTAAAGATGTATGACAATAATATGTACGTGTCAGAACTAGCCTCCTCCGGAGGCATCACTGTTCTTGGGTTTCCTGTGTAAAAGCCAAGGAGGAATAATAAGGAGTTACCTGCGGAGGAGGCTAGTGTCATTACTGTTATTCAATATACTAGTAAAATTAAACAGATCCACAAGAAGGCTTAAGCCAAAGCATATTCTCGTGGGTGTAAAAACTCTGGAACACTTTGACTAGAATAAACTGAAAGTTACTCCAGGCCGGAGAAACCTCAAACTATATCTGACTACACATTTTATGTTTCAAGTACTAACTACGTACGCTTGTTGGTCCATGTGCCATTGCTGTTTTTCTATCCACGACAGTCTCTTCGCTTCATTTTTTGTCGACCGAATATGATCACTTATCAGAAGACACACGCCACATTTCGAAAATTGGTTTCTCTGTTGAATGGAAAATGGGACACTCAAACCATTGATTTATATCAATCCACGATCTTAACATGTATTTATTATTGTTCATTATTGAGCCATATATTTCTATATTCGTGAAACAGTAGAAAGATCAGTACCTTTGGAATCACTACTTCGGGAAACGTTTCAGTCCACATTCTCCTGAACTGCGTCTTTTTCAATGGGAATTTCACCGACTCGGTGTAGGTTTTGAAGATTTTTGAAATTGTTTGGCATGCCGGTAGCTCTATCCTAGCGCTATCCGGCATTCGATTCCCCATCGACCGAGAATACTCCTGAAACCAAAGCTCAGCTTCCATGAAACGGTCCGATTTCCGCTGGAGTCCGGTTCGGCCATGGATGGGAGTTCGTATTCCCCTTTCAAACTGGTTCCTCCACTTATGAAATCTAAGGGAAAATTTTAGACTTTAAATGTTAACTCCTTTTCACCGTACAGAGTTCCATTCTAGTCAGAAAGTCATTAAAACTTGAAAGCTTACCTGCCATATGAAATTCCATAACTAAAGCACCAAGCTTTTTGACACACCTCTTTTCCCTCTATTTTATAGTCATATACGTCTCTTCCACTTCGTTTTTTCAGGCACAGCTGGAAGAAATTAAGCAACCACTGTGCTTGACGCTCTCTATCCATTTCAAGAAACTCGACTCGGGTTTTTAAAATGTCTGCTTTAGTCAGAATAAAGTGGGTGCAATGAATGGTGCAGCACTTAAATCCTGAAAGAGCTTTTTCTATGTTGGATAGCGTCCTTTTTTGGTCACTTTTACTTGTTTTCGGGATCGTCGTCTTTTTCGGTTGAAACTTGAGCTCCTCCGATATACAAGGCTCTGGTTTGTAATTATCCTGTATCAAAAGCGAGACCATGAATTTTCTAAACTACAAATTTGCTTTGAAAAGATGTATCTTTTATTAGTACATACCCTACGATCTTCATCGTAGCTTGAATCAAGCAGATCTATTTCCTCGGCTATGTTATCGTCAGAACTTTCCTTAAAGAAAAAGATAATAGACCGCTTTCGATATATTGCCGGGTTGGGTTATCAAGAATGAAGAAATTCAAGACAAGACTTAGGGGAAATATCGACAGAGGGCTTTTTCTAATCATTATATACGTGGTCTATTTTTAAATGCACGGTAATCATCGCACAGAATTCTATTGTTTTCAGGGACATCCACTGAACCGCCGTAGTAGCTGACTAGAGTATAAGCATTTTTATTGGTTGTTGTTTCTTGCACTTATGGGCCACCGTAATCACCGGTCATATTTGAAAAGACCACTCCAAAGTTAGCAAAACTTGAAATTTTGAGATAGTTTTGATGAATAGCGCCAAAGTTATGGGCGGCCGAAGTTTGTGCTTTTTGTATTTTCAAGATGACCTCCAACGAACAAAATATATATATACGCCTGACGTTTTTTAGTATACAAAAAGCACAAAATGTGGCCGCCCATAACTTTGGCGCTTTTCATCGAAACTACCTCAAAATTCCAAGTTTGCTAGCTTTGGTTTGCTCTTGTCAGGCAAGGGGTGAGAAAACCTTATTACGCGACCTCGGCAGACAGCACTTGAAAGGCTTTTTCAGTGTTTTGACAGTGTTTTGACTATCGTCAATAAAATATTATCACTATTCGTTCTCCATGGAACAACCCAAATTGATATCAAAAGTCTAAACAATGTAAACATTATGCAAAGAAATTCAAGTTGTGTTTGTTCATGAGTGCAGAAACATGAGATTTTTGCCATTACGTATTTGATTGACGGTAGTCAAAACGCATGTTTGGGCTGGCGCCAAATTTGTCAAGGTCGCGTTAATTATGAAAGGCGCTTGCGATTTTGACATTAGTCTACATCTCTGTTGCGATCAAAACAATTCATCATTCGTCTTGGTGTTGACTTTCGCGTCATGTCTTCTCAACAAGAACACAACTCGGAAGCTATAAAAGCTACGAAAGATAAAAAAAGCGATGAAGCCTCCATGACACCACCCATTAAAAGAAAGAGAGAAGGCAGCGGCGACTCTTTCAGCACAAAAGAGATGTTATGGGCACTCAGTCCACCTCCACCACTGAAGAGACAAAGAACTCTCCGAGGAAAAGATTTTCTTAAAGCCATGGGCCTGGATATGAATGATATCAGTGATCAAAAGCCTCAATAGCTCAGCCCTGTGCTAGCTATTTTCATCCATAAACGGCTCTTCTAGGAGCCACCACATTTCCAAAAGTCATTGATCAATGTGCGAGTTTGTCAATGTAGCAAAGCTTCTCATACAGTTTGTTAGATGAATAAGTTTATTAAAGGCCTTTGTTACTGCATATATCGCTATACTTTACAACATGTACATTAAATAACAGAGCTGAGTAACTACATCGAAACTACGAGTTTAATTCTTCTCTTTTGTGTCTTTCGGTAGATGCATTTCTGCTCCAGATGTTACTGAGTTCACTGGAACAAAACATAAACAAATTAAACATAAGTCATTTTAGCAAATTTATAAAATCATATAAATTATATTATCTGATTACCTTGAATTTCTTCATTTATAGTGATATGTGTGAATTGGTCACGGACAAATTCCATAGTTCTGAATAGCATCATATCCCTTGATATTACAAAGAAACAAATTACGAAAAGTCGATATCCACAACGTTAACCCACTAATCCAAATCTTACCAGCGATTGAACGGATGAATTGTAGGATTGCTCTGTGGAAGTAGGATTCACAGCATTCAGTAGTGAACCAGTAAATAGGCATCCAACTGATCGTCAAAATATACTCTACCTGGTCAATCATATCAAGGTGGCCTTGTAAGTACGAAGAGAGCTCCTCGAGAAATTCTTTAATTTGATGATCGGACACATTAATCTGTTGCAAAAGAGCTGTCATGAGGCCTCGAAAAAATTAGGATTTGTTTTTTTAAGTCATTCCTCTTACCGTAAATTGCTCTCTTGCTGACATCTTGCCAGGCTACATAGAGTCAACAGTAAAGGGCGCGCTTGATCACAATCGCCAAAGGGGGCGATTGATTATATAACAACAGATAAAAGGTAATTTTTAATCTCTAATTAAGGCACAGTTATCTTTATGTTTTATCTTGACTAATGCACGGGATTTCGATTTTTTTTCCACTTGATCAGACAGCCATTCAATGCAATTTGACAACCAAAGACTCAAAAGGTCATCTGAACTGCATTTGTCAAATTAATTGGTCCGTTTCGATCCCAAGTTTTGATTTCTGATTGGTTCATTTCGCAGTATTTCATATATCGTGGCATCATGAGTAAGCGATCTAGACCACTTCCTCGGATGTAATAAGGCTTCGGCTCTGTTTAAAATATACGGGCAACCTAGAAAAGGATTATTGACTTGTACATAGAAAGGATTTACTGGATGTAACCCACTGCAGTGAAATCACATACCAATGATCATGGTTTGAAACTCGCGCCTAAAAAGAAAATCCCGGATGTCCCTCAATTCTGTGCAATGATTATCTAAATACCTCTAAATACCTCATAGTCCATATCCTCATCAGATTCTGTATCTTGTGCATGATTACATGCTCCACCACATAAACAGTTTACTTCAGTTTTCACCGGCATACTTCCCGGCAAACTGTATTTGAACGAAAGATCCGGGCGGACACTACAAAAAAGTGATGTTAATCTTTTGTTGTTGTTGTTGTTCTGCCACGTACAAACCTGTAAGGTTGAAAGCCGAGTACCTTCTGATTTGATAATGCTTCACCTTGCTGCAACTACTATTATTCAAGAGTGTTAGTATTAGACTTTCCACTTTTTCCCAATGTTAATCAAAGAGAAATGAACACAATCTCTCTGTGTCAATCACATTTTATAGTCAGCTGTCAGATGACGTCATCGCCCTATAATTGACTTACGCGCCCAAAATAAATTTACAATAAGATGAGCGAGAGTTGCTTCCATCTTCGTGTTATATATTGTAACTTGTTTAGTGGAATAGACTATATACTCATAATAATAGCAAGTTTTATTTCACGACATATTTATCACAACATTTTGATCTAAAATTATTCTTCAAAGTAACACAGAAAAGGCGCCCTCTTGTTTTGAATTTGGCGCCAGAAATAAAGATCATTATCAAGCCTCTTGGGTTTCCGGTGCGCCACTTAATCAGTAGATAGTTCTGTTCGATTACAAACTTGGCGCATTTTTTTCTGTCTCATCACAAATTTTAACTTCGTGAAATGTACCGAGTTCCATTTCAAGAAATCCTTCCCTCAGCAAACAATGGACAAGTGCATAGTGCAGGTGAGGACTTTTTGGAGACGGCGAAAGATATAAGAAGGAGATTGTATGCTTTTATGAAAAAAGCGCCAGAATCTGTGGAAGTCATCCCACTTGGCTCGAACAAGGTCGTGGACAGAGAACTAAGTTCATACTTACAAATTTACAAAGGCATGACCAGACAAAATGTAAGTATTCGGTATGACAACTTTTTGTTCAGAAATCTAGTTCGTAGATATCAATGTTTGAAAATCTATTCCCCTTTTATAGGATCTTAGAAAGCAAAGACTCCTTGCGAGGCTTAGTCGACGATGCTGGGAAAAAGTCCTTCAAATTGAACAGCGTGTTGATGGTGGGAATGGAAGATTATCAAGGAGTAACGAACTAAATACGTACTCATTTCGGTGGCTTAAGGCCACTATGACAGAGGATGAAATATTCCAAAACCTTTCGTTACTGGAGTCAGGGATAATTGATATCAAGGGTTTGAACAAGTTAAGCAAGGTAAAATACCGCTAGTATGAAAATCACTTATGATTATTATGATTATCCCCAGCACTAACTGATTACTCACTACTCAGCCTGTAGAAGTAAGCGCTTCGGTCGAAAATGAAAGAATTCATAATGAAAGGAATTGCAAAGATTGTGCTGAATATAAATGTCAGGTAATTAGAATTCAAGTAGTTTAATTCTCTTTTACAACTGCCTTTAACTTTCCATTCTTTTACTGCTGTATTGCTCATATATTGCAGATTGAACAGTACGACAAGACTTTGAAGGAACTTCAATTCAGACAGAAAGTTTTGGACGAAGAAATAAAAATGGTATCCAAAGGCGCAATTAACTTGAAACATATTATAACGAAAAGTTGTTCGGATTGATAGCTGTTGTTCATAGTTTTTCAATTTCCTGCAGAAAAAAAGGGTAGAAACTACATTGAAGGCTGAGCTTGTAGCTCTAAAGAAAAGGTTAAAATCAGAACAACAGACAACTGAATACCTTCGATCATCATTAAAAACGGTATGTATTGAGATAATTGTTATGTTGACAAGGAAACAAAGCAATCAGATGTCATCTCACATAAAATGGACTCCAATGAAACATTGACGTTTTTACCCACTATGATCGAAAGGACGGTAACCGCAATCATTGCGGTGACCGCACGTTGATTGGATATTAAATCAACCAAACCCGAAGTAAAAAAGCCGGGAAATATCAATACTTATAGCGCAGAACCGAAAAAAAACCCGAATAAAACAGTCAGAACGTCAAATCAAAAATGTGGCTCCATATCTCCTTCCTTTATTTAGAAAATGTTGTCTTTCAATCTTTCAATGTGTCACACACACACAAATACGTAGACAGGGTTAACAGTGACAACCTTAAAAATTGCGTTTCAGGAAATCCACAAAAAGGAAGTTTTGCAGAGACATGTAGACGAACAACAGGAGAAGATGGCAAAGACTATTGACTTCTACGAGAAGGTATATTTTAGACAGCAGCGAAAGGTAGAAATATAAAGAAAAACGAAAAAAATGGGGGAAAAAAAAAACAGCGGAAAAGAGAAAAAGAGACAATGAATGAACAATTCAATAAACACGACTTTTAAAGTTTGTGAATGAATAAGCGTAAATACATGTACAGACAAATGAAATATTTTCCTTTTTCCTGCAAAACAGTTTTGAGATCAGAGTACCTCATTCTCTGGAAAACATTCTACTGAGTAATTTAATTTTTGATTTAGAGACTACAAAAAGAGAAGGACAAGACATCAGAGATGAGGGCAATGTACATTGCGCAAGAGACGGAAGTTGATCCACCAGTAAGCCCAGTGAAAGTTGTAATACTTCTGAGTGATTTGCATCAAAGTAAACTAAAATCAATGATCGGTTTTCATTGCTCTTCCAGAAAAACGATGAGCAGCTCAACAAGCACAAATCAAAGTGTAAAGAGGTATATAAAGGGCAAAGTAAAGATAGATTATCCTTTTTAATTTTGGTCAGAAACGTTTTGCTTAGTAAAATAAGAATGTCTCAGGGTAGCTGTGTCTGTTCTTGTTCAATTCCCTATTTTTTATTAACCACAGAAAACTGGCACAAAATTAGTGAGTCAGATGAAAAGTGCTCACACAAGTGGCAGTACAGTGAACGAGATGACAACACAAATTCAGGTATGAATGCTTACATATTACCAGGGATACCAAAGCCACCAACGACTATAGATTTATGGTATGAAATATACAACTCTGTACAGTATCTACATCGCGAAACTGGCTAACCTCTTGCGACCAGGTCACGGCTTCAATTACTTGTGCATGTAAACAAAAAAGCACTTAATTACACTGTTGACATCCTAGGTTACTGATACCATCAGCTTGGTGATGGAAGAAATAAGCGGACCTGACGACTTGACCAGTATTGCATCACTACCTGCACCACCCGAGGTACGTTATGATGGGAATGGTTGTGAACAGAGAGAGTTAAAAGCCTGTTATTGTATTTTGCCAACGCACTTTGAGTAAAATCTTAATTCATTTTCAATCTCCAAACACGTTCTAAGGTTACTCCTCTATCCACACAGAACCTATCCTATGCCGATACTGATGACAACATCGGAAAAGATCTTGTAAGGCTTTCAATGTCATAATCATTGTCATTGTCATCATCACTATACAATCTTCCTTCAAATTTTTCACTGAATGCCTTTCCTGTTTCCATACAGACCCTACCCAATACCAAAGCCGACAAAACCTATGTTAATGGAGTCAACCAACAAGATCATGTTAGTCCAACGTCATCGTCATCATGCCATTGTCAGTGTTATGGCCTGGCACGAAACCAAACTCTGATGTTAATCTTGTAAATCTGATTTTGTTTTCTAGAAAAAAAATGAAAAGAAGGTGGACAGTGGGAAAAAAAGAGAAAGAAGCAGCACAACTGCAGATATCGTACGCCATGTAATAATCTTGTCTTGTCTTGTCTTTTTTTTTTAATTCTTTCATTGTTGTTTCTGAACCGTTGCTTTCAACTGTATTATTGATGGAAATTAATGAAAAAATGCCCAACTGATGGTCAAATAATGTATAGGAAAGCTCCAAACTGCAAGAAATAAGATCGAAGAAAATTAAAAACGAGGACGGAACTCTAGAAGGTTGTAGAGAGGTAAGTTAAGTACAGTATCCCATCAATATAGGGAAAGAAGGATTGAGAGGGAATACCCGATTTTCCAATTTCTGACATTAATGTACAATGCCTCATCAGTGCCCCTGAACATCTTCTAAGTTGCTTAGTGAATTACTAAAAAACAAATTCTCATACCAAATCTAACAAATACAAGGTGATTGCCACATCTTATTTTCTAGGAAAAATTTGTTGCCGTAGCATATACAGACAGTACTTTGTTCTTTGTTGGAAAAGTGGTTTCTGAGAACTGTGAGAAGAACAATATGCTGTCTGTCAGCTTTTTGTCTCAAGTCAAGCACGATCCACTTTCATTCGAATGGCCAAAAGTACCATTAGTCCAGGACGTCTTTGGGCATCAAGTTTTCCAAGATCATTTAGATCCGATCAAGAATCAGCAAGGGGGCATCACTTTCAAAGAAATCAGTCATTCTAGATTCACTGATTGTAAGGTTAAATTGCAAAAGATAGAACGAAATTCAAAAGTAAGTGCTGCGTATATCATGTTTACTGACTCCCGAAAAATGTTTCATACATGTATTTCATATTTGCATAAACAACTCTATTTGTACCTAACAATTTCACCTTTTAGATTGAAAGATTTTGGTCTGACACAGAATGCGCCTCATCGTCGGGTAGGCAAAGTAACCTGGAAGTCCTTGAAAACTCTCTCCAGTTGCGAATGCCTCCTGAAGATGAAGCGCTGATGGTGACATTGATGGAAGGAAGAGAATGGCAGCCAGGCTGGGTTAATGACGAGGTTAGTTAAAGCCCTTTTTCAGTTTCGAACATCAGTACTTTTTCCAAATATTCATTCTTTTTTTCTTTTATTTCTTGCTTCTTTCATTTCTTTTTTTCTTTCTTTCTTTTCTTCTTTCTTTCCAAGACGTATTGCATAAAGTACGCTTGTGAAGTGGTTATCCTTTGCCCGTGAAAGATTTGGGTGAACTGATAGTAGTAGACTCTAGTCCATTGTTTTCCGTTGTTCTTTGTCAACTGCTACAAACTAGTTTCTAGCCCTTATTTCTTTCATGGGCGAAGGAACATCACTCTACTATCCATCTCGTTTCCTGTTAGGTAATTGATGCTTTCATGAGTGTTCTAGAAACGGAAAGCTAACAAATTGGTAAGTGTAGAAACCCTTTTACCCTCTTTCTTAACATGTTGTAGTACAATATGTTCTTTTACACTTATTCAAGGGGAAGCGTGTGATTAATTGGCAACTGTCTGTTTCTGACGACATTGTTAAAGACAACAAGAAATGGCGATCAAAGGTAAAAGACCACTTAAAGACTGTAAGCATTTGTCACTGGATATTGAGTATTATCACCGCATGCCAAATTTTATTTCACAGATAAATCTTGCAAAGTATCGGAAGTTAATCTTCCCTGGTCAATTTGGAAGCGACAATCACTGGAGGCTGGGCGTGAGTAGCAGTAACACAAATATACGCAACACAAGACAACGCGTATTTTACAGACATTGTTATCTCTACAGGTTGTGAACTTCGAAAACAACACTATTTCTCTAATAGACCCTCTGGGCACTGGTGAGGATAGCGCCCAGTTTTTCGAAGTACTTACAAAGTTCATTAGTGAACGGGGACTGCCGGGACACTGGGTGCCATGCAAAATGACACACCCTTTGCAAAAAGATGCAGTGAGCTGCGGTGTTTATGTGTTAAAGGTAACAAGAAAATCAAGGTATTCGTAG
>JALIZF010000685.1:0-60892 GCA_029948255.1 Telmatactis stephensoni
ACTGCATCACAATCTCGACAACGACATAAAACTTGGCTTTCATGGTATTCGCATCCACTGGAAAGATGTAACGGCAAATGTCACACTCGACCAGTTGATTGTCTCGACAATAGTACCCTTCTCGCCAGAAGCATCAGGGGCATTGAACTACAGTTATGGTGTAGAATGGTTTAAAGTCACGACAAATGTGACACTCTTTGGGTTCTTCGTCCGAACTTTCAACTGATTCTGAACTTTCTGACTCTTCATCGGTTTCTTGTCCGTCATCTTCATCCTCTTCGTCGCTGTTTTCACTTTCAGACAAGTCACTGTCCTCCTCTTCCCCGGGTTGCCTAGCAACCAGATCCGCCAGCACCTTTTTGTTGCGGATGAGTTTTTTGTCAATGCCTATTTTTGCCAGTCCTTCTGTGAACGTTTTGAGCCCTCTTGGAACTTTAACTTCGAGATGGTAAGGTAGCATGACATACTCAACGAGTTCTGCTATGTTGACGGGGATTCTTCTTTGATGGTACATCATTTCGCCGTGAGAATTCCAGTACAAAATATTTTTCGAAGACGCCAGGGTATGAAGAAATGCGAGGGCCTTTTCTTTGGGGATACTCGGGGAGAGATCCTGGCCAACCTCTTCAATTCCGTCGTCGTCAAAAGTGTCCCCTTCGGTGTCGGAAACCATAAGTTTACTGTCTTCAGAATCAGTGGAATCGCGATGTGCTCTTTTCATGTTGCTCACTCAAATGATCAACCTCGAAATGAGCTTCTTCTTAACAGGCAGGAGTATTTATAACAAAAACAGCCTCAAAGCCAAAAACCACCACCTCGTTGAGCTAGAGTTTGTTTCTTGGTTTTGAAAGGAACGGATGGGTTAGTTAATTCACGTATGTCGTCCACATGCTCTCTCAGTCTTTCTTTTTGCGCAGCGGTGATGGGTAACAACCCTTTGGATAAATTCGAGCAAACTTCACAAATGGCATGAACCTGTTCTGGACTAACGGTGGCCAGTAAAAGCGTTCTCTGATGTGGAGGACAATAGGTTAAATGATACAAATATCCAAAATGGTCACAGATCAAACGGCTCATGTTGCCTGGACGGAAGACAACTTTAAATGAAACGTTGACAGAAAACAACTCTATTTATTAGCGTGTCCATCTAGATTCTAATCTAGAATCTAATTGAATCTAATAGAATCTAAAATCTAATTAGAATCTAATAGAATCTAAAATCTAATATAGAATTTAATAGAATCTAATAGAATCTAAAATCTAATAGAATCTAATAGACTAGATTCTAATCTAGAATCTAATAGAATCTAAAATCTAATTAGAATCTAATAGAATCTAAAATCTAATATAGAATTTAATAGAATCTAATAGAATCTAAAATCTAATAAAGAATCTAATAGAACTAGATTCTAATCTAGAATCTAATAGAATCTAAAATCTAATTTAGAATCTAATAGAATCTAAAATCTAATCTAGAATCTAATAGAATCTAATGGAATGTTATCTAATAGAATCTCTAGAGGCCATAAATAGCACTTCCTTCTAGAATTGGTTTCATTTAGTACAAGACATGACATGATGCGGATGTGTCCTATTTGCGGCAAGCCACAACAGAATCTACACACTTATTTAAGTCGAACTCATCAGTTGACAATTCACAACGACAGTATTGGCTTAGTCAAGAAAAAATACAAAAAGGGGGTCAGTGGTTTACTCCCTACCCTCAGATTAAACCCGACATGGAAACCAATGTGACCGGTTTCAGTACTCCACCCGTTTACAGCCTTGGTGAGTGGAATGACCGGCTCTGGAAAGACCGTCTGGGTTCAAAACTTGCTGGAACATGCCAATCAAGTCATTCAATCCCCGCCTCAACGCATTGTGTGGAGTTTTTCCCAGTGGCAACCCGCTTACGATCAGATGCTCAGAACTGTACCTAGGATCGAGTTTGTCAAAGGCATACCACATGATCTCGACGAGGATTGGTACTTTGACCCCAAAATCAACAATCTGATGGTCATTGACGATCAAATGACCGAGACTTCCAATGACAAGCGTATCTTGAATCTATTCACAAAGGGATCCCATCACCGAAATCTCAGTGTCGTCTTCCTCTTGCAAAATGCATATCAAAGAATTGACAATAGAAATGTGTCGTTCGTTTCTCATTCCATATTTGGGCATCTTACCTTATATGGAAGTCCGTGTAAATGTTTTTTTGATGTTTTTTGCCTCTTAATGTTAAGATTTTGGCTTGAAACTTGCAGAAATTGTAGAGAATAAACACTTCAACAATATCCTGTCGGCCATTTTGGCTTAGCTACCTCGCAAGTGGGTGCACAGGCAACCCAATGAAAATACACAGGAACCCCAACGAACGACATACAATTGTTTGATATGTCTATTTTAACGGTAAAATCATGCGCACTTTGAGTCTGAATACAGCTTACCTTATCCTGTTTAAAAATCCCAGAGACAAACTACAAATGATGACGATAGGAAAACAAATGTACCCAGGAAAAACGGAACAATTTCTCCAAAAGTATGAGGCCTTACGGCTACCTTTTTGTGGATCTCAAGCTCAACACCAGGGAGGAGTGTCGACTGCGTACCAACGTTCTTCCAAATGATGCCTACCTACCACAGACTGGGGGTCAAACAGATGTGACAAAGACCATCGCTGATTTTTTTCAACAACAGGAATACTTACAGCAGCCCCAACTGAGAACCATGCAGGGATTAGAAGAACAGATGGACGCCATTTTGAAAGACCCTACCCTACCTCCAGATGTGAAAATCAAAGAATATGGTCCATTGCTGAATCGTTACGTTGCTCTACAACAACAACTCTCCAATAACACCGTTTTAAAGATACCGAGACAGGAACCTATTTCAACCGTACCAACAATGGTCGACCAGATTCAGCCCCCTAACGTGACGACTCCGAAAAACCTGCCTTCGACAAGTCTGACTAGTGACATTGGCATTGCAACAGCTACACCGAAAGAACCTTCCCTCCTCCAACGTCTGACATCCAAAGTCAGAACACCTTTCAAATCTACTAGTCCACAGGGTACAGAGGAGATACCGTCGACTCCATTGAAAGTAGACCAACCCTCTACTTCCACTCCAATCACTCTATCGAGTGTAGCCCCACCAGAGTTTCCACCCACACCTCCATCCAGTAAAGAAAAACCCCAAGCTCCCGGGTGGATACGTTATCACGATGAAAATAAGTATAGAGGACAGGTGTTCCAGCCCCCGAGACGTTCAGAACGAATAAGAGCCATGATTAAGTCCATACCCGGTTGGGAAAAATATTAAATAGCATTTGACTCATGTATTGTAACCCCCCCTCCCCCCCCCCCCCCCCCCCCCCCCCCAAAAAAAAAGGAAGAAAGAAAGAAAGAAAATAAAACCAATTGCAACTAGTGTTACAGGTGTCTTGTTCTTTACGATAGTTGATAGCTTTGCTTTTTGCTTAGCCTTTTGATAGTAACTTGTTGCTAGGATAAAGACAAAAAACACACACACGTTTTTCTTTATATAAAACGTTTTTATTGTACCATAACAAATCAATTTACAAATTCATTAGTAGTTCGAAGGACAAGAAGGTTGACATGTATATTTTTCAGGAAATTTTAGTCTTTTTACATCAAAGGTTTCCGATGGTAATTCTGGATGGTGTCCATATTTCATGATAAATAGTCTTTCATAGTCTGCATCAGACTCTTTGCGCACACGTCAAAGCGATAAACAGTTCAAAACGAATGTGTAAGGATGGCAATTACCGTCTTAAACTCAAGACGAGACGACTTTCTCTACTATGACAACTTGCCTTACTTATGGAATGGAGATTTGAAAATAAAAGCATTAAATTCCAAGACTTCGCCGATGTCCATGCGCCACCAAGGTTTACCTTCAATGCAGGCCGTATTTATGACTTCACGCGCTCTGCCAAAGCTCTCATAAGAAATGAAATAACCAATCATCTAATGGAAGTACTTGCACTAGAGCACCAAGCTCGTGAAAAACTAGACGAAGCTTTCGATTGCCTGTTCGATTATTACTACTACAAGGGCTACTTTGATATAATAGGTCAAAGGCGCCACGAATATATTCTTTGATCAAGTGGCCCATGTCCAGTTTAGCAGCGTCGCTACTAGAATAGCAGACAACCGCAGTTTACCGTAGATGTCACTATGGTTTGCCAGTGCTTCACGCATTTTCAGCAACGAGATAGTGATTTCCAAGTATTTTGTTAAAACTTAACAAATAGCTATTGTTTTTAATTCGAATTGGCAGTCATGAGCGACGCTTTTGCCGCGACTTAGCTCAAAGTTGTCATGGAAATCCGTGTTTTTAATATGAGTTTACCATAATATTTTTTCTCAAATTTAGAATATGAACAGCCTATGTAATTCTTTGTCAAATTGAAATAAAAAGTGGGGGTCACCGTATTCATTTCCGAGATATTGAGCCGTAAAGACCGTAAAGTTTGAAAATTTGGCCTACCGAGAAGAGACTGGGTCCAGTAGAATCTTTTCCATCCTTTTTTTCTGTGTTTTTTAAACCTGAACGATTTATTTTTCTCCATGAAATTCCTTTTAATATTTTTTTATTTTTTTTAAAGTAATTTCCATTGAAAAAAATCGAAAAACGTCATAACCGAAAAAATATTTTTACCGCCATCTTGGATTTATTGAGGTAGCGCGCGCTAGCGTGCGCAGTAAAAGTGCGCGCCAACAATGCCCACGAACGTCCTTAATAAACATCTACGGAAGCCGATAAGGGTCACTGATTTATTTCTCCAATTTTGCTTCTGAGTTGTCGCTTCCAAGTTGTCGCTAGTTTCAGGCCCTTTTTTCCGAGTTGTCGTTTCCAAGTTGTCGCTTGTGTCAGGCTCTCGCGGACGCGACAATTTGGAAATTTCCGAGTTGTCGCTTTCAAGTTGTCGCTTCCGAGTTGTCGCTTCCAAGTTGTTGCTAGTTTCAGGCCCTCGCGGACGCGACAAGTCGGAAATTTCCAAGTTGTCGCTTCCGAGTTGTCGCTTCCGAGTTGTCGCTTCCGAGTTGTCGCTAGTTCCAGATCCCTTTGCCGTAGTTCCAGGCCAGGCCTTCGGGGTTCGAAAATATGGCGTCGTTAAGGACGTTCGTGGGCATTGCTCACGTGCATCTTTACTACGCACGCTAGCGCGCGCTACGCAGCAAATCCAAGATGGCGGACGACAATATTTTTTTTTCGATAATTTCATATTTTGTATTTTCGAAGTGGAATTTTTTTTCTATAGCGTGAAAAGTAATAAAAAGGAATTTGATGAGGAAAAAAATTCTTTAGGCTGAGAAAAGACGGGAAAAAGAAATAAGTTGCGATTCCACACGACCCAGTCTCTGATCGTATATTTTTCGTCTCGGTTAATTGTAGTCTCAGAACGAGGACATTTGGTTTAGAGGAACACAACTAATTTCCTTATTGCGACCAGTGTTCAAACTACCCCAAGGAATGGGAATGGATGTGGACCTTGTACCGGAAACTGAAAGGTACTTATTGCGCATGTGCGAAGATGCATACAATTTTTACTAATGTAGCATTGTGAAGTTAAGTAATGGTCCGAGTGAGAAGTAGGCGAGCAAAAAAAAAAAAAAACGACGGAGAATGCAGAAACGTATTCAGTCAGTCTAGATTTGAACCGTCGATCCCATTGATTAAAACATAACTTCAAAAGGTAGCGCAAGTTAGCGTTTTTTCTGTTTTCTTTAATATCGGATTCCTTATTCATGAAAGCTTTCCTAAGGTTAATGTGGGGAATATGACAAATGAAAACCTATGTTAGCTATTGTTTTACGCGCTTATGATTGAACGAGGTCTTTTAGTGCAAAATAAACTTTGTTTCAAAACAGGGTTTTTGCACACTATATTAAAAAATGTGTTACCCATAGGTTGATATATTATCAGTCTGAAAACCATGTGGAGAAATTGAAATTGGCGCAGAACAATAGAAAGTTGCCTACCTCTTACTCGGACATTTACTTAATGTTTTGTATATGTAACAGAGTTTTTGGTCCTCATTCGTTCTGGTTGTGTTTATCTTAGAATAATGGCGTCTTTAAACTGTATTCGTTATATTTTACTTCGTGATCGGGAGGATAAGGTAGGTTTGCAGTACTTTCAGTTCTGTCTGTCTGTCTGTCTGTGTGTCTGTTTGTCTGTCTGTCTGTGTCTGTCCGTCTGTTTTGTACATATTTTTGAGTGCGATAACGTAGAAAGAAGCTACCATGGTCTAACTGCCCCAAATCTCTTGATACACTACAAATGCCACCAGCAAAAACTCCATGATTGCTATCATTGAACTGGAGAATTACTTTATGATACTAGGAATATGCAAAGCTTATGTGAGTGCTGCCATAGAATTTTTGCAATTGTCATACAGAGATTTGTAAAATATTACAGTTCTTTTGTAGGGAGGTTTTCCTGTGCTAAACAGTAAGAATAAAAATATTCAAACCTTATCTTATAAGCAATGACTGTATAAAGAAATTGTTATTCGCCACCCTCGGCGAGTTTTGTATACAAGTGCCTAGTTGTTTAGGTCTTTTGTTATTGTTTCGCATCAATTGATGCAAAGTAATGCTCGAAAAAGAGCAGGAGAACAACAATTTTGAACAGCCATTACTCTGATCGTTCGTAAAGGCTGTCATTTCATAATATTTAAATAAAAAACTTCTACTTATTTACCTACACTTCCTCCACGTAATCTTGTCAAATACATGTGACCGTAAAATCCGGTTTGATCCGGTTTGGTTTATAATGGCTACTCACGAAGTTTTGCCAAAATTTTACCGAACTAATGAAACAGGTTTGATCCGGTTTGGTGGCTTGTTGAATCCTTCCGACAAAATATCGATTTACCACAGGATTACCGTTCCCAAAGCATGTCCAGAAAAGGATGCTGCCGACGCTCGCTCGCTGAGGCTCGCTCGCTTGGCAGCAACTAGGAAATGACCACAGTTGTATGCGAATTATCCTTCAAGTCGTAAATCACGATGGCGGCAAAATTGAACTACAAGTGGTACCCCTATTAAGTGGCTCCATATTAAACAGACATCCTTTATTAAGTCAGTGCGCACTCTATAGCTAACGTCTCGGTGAAAATTTCTTCAAATATTTACTATAAATTGAGTCCGGCTGTTCAGCGGACACCTCTATTAAACGGACACTATGCAGGGTTGTGAACACCCTCCCCGTCCCCGTCCCCCTTCCCCCTTCCCAAAAGAGCCAGGCTATGCAGGCTGCGTGTCCGCTTTATAGAGGTACCACTGCACACTTAGTGGCAAGAATTTTGATTATTTATTATTTTTTGACTATTAATTTTTCAGACAACTTTATGGAAGAGCTTTACCCTATTTGAGAATGATTTTCTCGACCCATTAAGAGAGGCTATAAAAGTGACTAGAGTTCGATATCAAGCAGTACAAAAACAAAAAGAATATGAAGCAAAAGGGGCAGGTACGTCTGTAGTTGTGTCCCGTAACTGACTGTGAATTGGGTGGGATAGGGAAAGGTTGGCCACTAAGGGGTAGGTCACGTAGAAACGGACGTTAGAAATGTGAAGGTAACCTTATTTTTGGTACGGTCTATAACCTCCCTTGTAAATGGACCCCTTCCATAAACGGACAATTTCTTTCCTTTTCTTGAAAACTATTTAGGTTCCTCCTGTAACATGACAAGGACATATTTTGCACAGTAGCTTGCGGTGCGCATGGGGAGGGGGAGGGGGCGGGGGTTGGAGAAGGCAAGGGAAGGGCCGGGAGGGGAAGAGATGGAGGGGTACATTTCTTTGATATAGTAGGCGTTAACGAGTAGGCAAATGAGCTGAGATTTGCGGCAGGCCCACTCTCCCGTTTCCCTTCCCTTTCTCTTCATCCCCTTAGGAAAGCCGCTACGCTGGCTTGGTGTACAAATGTTAAAGTGGCCTCCGTTTGCGGTCAGCAAAAGAGAACAAAACCAATAACACAAAGTCAACGTTTAATTGTAGGCGATTACATTTTGGAATTTGAGACTAATCTATTAGACGTGTAATTAAGTATAACAAGTTAAGATTACTGAATAATGATTGCTTCTTCAACCTAATTTTTTTTAAATAATTTGTCGAGCTTTCGGACAAAGCGTCCATCTTCAGGACAAACTGTTTCAATAACGTGTACAAGCTGTAGTCTCTTGCGCGTTCAAAGAAGAAAAATTAACAAAGTGCAAACTAACCAGAAAACACAGTTAACTATGTAGTAGAGCACAATAATTGTCAGGCAAAATTCTGCCTTTGTCTCTGTTAAGAAAAGTGTTCTTGCAAGAAGCGATGTACCATGCATGCTTCTAGTCATTTTCTCTGTTTGTAAGCATTTCATTGTCCTGACTGAGATGGATGCTTAGTCCGAAAGCTCGACAAATTATTTGAAAAGAATTAAATTAAAGAAGCAATCATTATTCAGTAAGTCAAAACTAACCTAAAAAGAACTGCTTGAAGTTAAGATTAATTAAGAATCAATTTCAAAATGAAACAATCCCCTTCCCCTTATTTTTACTTAGTATACCCCCTGTTTTCCCAACCTTTCGTTAATTCCCATGAGTGAAAATCGTTACGATTTACAAGTGACAATGTGTTTTGTTTTTTAAACCTTAGATAATAGGAAAGATACCGAAAATAAAATTGATTTTACTGTCGCCACCCCTGACGGGACTCCCATCAATGAAATGTCGCAGGAAGATCAAATTCAGGTGATTTGCAATCAACTTGTATTTAAAAATGGTTTTTAGTCAATATATTCGATCGCTGTCTTTTTGCTACTTTACTCTCTGTCTGTCTGTCTGTTTGTCTACCTTTCTGCTTTTCTTTCCATTTGTCAGTCGATCCGTCCGTCTGTCCGTCCATCGGTCAGTCGGTCGGCCTGCCTGCTTGTCTGTGTCTGTCTGTTTGGTTTCCTGTTATTGTGTGTCTGTGTGGTTATCTTCGACAATGAGTCTGTTGATTCACTTTTTTCTTCACTATCTAAGGTCTTACGTTCTGGTCTATACGCACTTGATATGATGGACTGCATCATTGCACACATTGCTGAAATCATCAATTCAAGAAGATAAGCAGAATTTCCCAGAACAATATGTTTATATCCTCTTAAATTCATCTAAAATAAAATCGTTTATTTTTAAAGGGGGAAATGTGTCTTATAAACTAGGAAATATCTGGTATTAACCGCGCGTTGTGTCATTTAGCAAAAAGCGTCAAAACCAGACGCGCCGCTTAGCAAATTCACGCGTTGGTGTAGTGATTCTAACTGGTCTCATTTCAACTACCCGACACTTTTTTCTGTACCTCAAGTTTTTATAAGGACAAGACTGGCCCCTCGATGCACGCACTTTCTACCTGGCCCCATCTAAAGTCCCTTTATTTTCCCAAATTTTTGTTTAAGAGGCCAAGTTCGTTTTAAATGTAAGAGTTCACTATAACTGTTTTAGTCAGTTTTCGAGCTTTCTTTATCCTGTTTGGTGCCCGATTGTCGGTTTTTCTCTGCAGTGGAGGGCATGGATTGTAATGCACCTACAAAAGTAACATAGTTTTAGTGGAAATATAAATAGCATGCTTTTGCTGAGTATGTTCTATCAGCACTGTTCCAAAAACATGCCAACACCCAATTGATTCATTTGATCATTTGTTTCTATACCACACTCATTACTGTATAAAGAACAACAACAACAAACAAACAAAAACAAAACTAAACTAAACAAACAAACAAACAAACAAAAAACAAAATAACGTAAATGCTTTACCTTCCTTCCCTTTATTTTGTAAAGATTTTTCGTTCTCGCCACATCCTTTTATACATCACTTTAACTCTTCTTGTAAGGCAGAAGGCCACAGCAATATAGAGACCCTGAATTGAATTGAGGATAGTAAAGGGATACAACAAGAAGTTAGACGTAAACGGTGCAATGAATCCAAACACCCATGTGAACCCCATCAACGTTGTTATTCTAGCATATATGGGCCAGTCCTTTCGAGCTTGGTGCTGACTTACAACCATTTTGGTCATTTGCCTTGCCTTTTTCATTGCCCTCACAATAAGCAAGAAAAAGCAGCCATTCCAAGTTACTGACAGTGCGACTGGTATGGCAAAGAAGTACAGATTAGCCCGTGGGTTGTTGATCCAGCAGCCATTCTCGCCACCGTATCTAATGATAACCACTTCTGATTGATCAAGGGCTACACATATGATTGTGAAGATTGACAGTGGAAGCCAACCGATTACCATCTTTTTAAGAATGATTTTCTGTTTTGTATCTCTCCGGCGTGGCCATAGTGTTTTTCCAGAAAATGCTCTCCACGTGTCAAAAGCGATGATAGACATCCACATGAACGAGGCCAGGAAACTGTAATGAAGCACTATTGCTATGACAGTACAGCCTTTGCCAGTGAATGTCAGTCCTGATCCTACCAACCATAACAAATGTGCTACAAGGAGAGCACAGGACAGGTTCATCAAGTTGATTCCAGGAATTGTCCTGAGAGTTGCGAACAGAGAGTAGGTGACCAGCACAAACGCCAAACAAATGACTGAAATGAGAAATCCGAAATACGTGAGGATAGTCAAATTCATGTCGTTCAGTTGGTTTTCTGTGTGATGCCGTTTATAAGTGTTGGCGAAATTTGTACAGACCATGGCTGTTCCATTTTTCCAGGTGTACTCTCCATACTCGTAAAGATGATCTGCCGCACTGTACAGTAAAGATCGATTGGGAAAGAGAACGTACTCGTGCCTTAGCAGAAAAATGTAGACACCAGAACAATTTCCTGCCAGCATTTGTCTGCAGACCACGATGGTGCCAACAGGTTGAGAGTGTCCTTTGACTATTCTTGAGCTGTTGGAGAAGTAGTTTTTTTGAGTAAGCAATTCTCCAGTTTTGTTGATATACACAGAAGATGTACCAGGAATTACATGGTATTCCGTAGGTGAATAGGTGTCGGCGAAAACACATGTCAAAGGTTTAACGGTAATCTTGATGATAATGCCTTCAAATTTGTTCATTTTTATAGTGTTGGGTGATTTGGAGAGAGTTGTCAATTCAGCAACAACATCTTTGCGTGACATATCTCGGTTCGACATGTCCAATCTGAACTCAACAAAAATTAGTTTCACATCCATATGTGACAATTTCAAGGACGTTATGGAAGAGGAATTTACCATTAATTTTTGGGAAATCGTGTCGATGAGATTGCTATTGTTAAAATGGCTAGTATTGAAAGTATTTATCAACTCCAGCCATAGTCCAACAACGTATTTTTTGACAGAGTCAGAAACAATGGGAACAAGAACCACTTCTTGGCTGCGACGGCATATTTCCAAGTGTACATCGAAAACGGTTCCAGTGGGGCAGCTAAACGTTTCAACCTCTGTTGATTTTTCCTTGATGCCCATGATAATTGACAGTGGCCTTCCTTTGAATCTGACTGGAGTTTTGAGAGTAGTTGTTGCATTACCCGAACCACATCTGACCGAAATGTTTCCCCTACACAGCGCACAGTACTCATTCTTATACACTGTTCGTGTTTTGCGGTTGTACACAAGACCGTAATAACCTTTTTCACATTTCATTATTATGTCCTTGGAACTTGTTGGTCTTCCTCCACAGTTTTCCACCGGACGGAAGCAATTTCGTCTTGGGATTCCAAGCCTCGGCTTCCATGAAACCTTACAAAACCGGAAAAGGGATTTCATTTTGTGTTCGGGTGTTCCTTCCATTGATGGTGATACTTGGCATTTAAAATTGAGTTGGTAAAATTCCATTTGTTCTTTTTTGTATCCATGACACTGTGCACAGAATCGGTTGGCAAAGGTTTTGTTGTCAGGGGTAGTAACAGGCAGTACATCTGCATAATTCCCATGAGTCATTTTGGTAGTGTTGTTACAAGACTTGATAACATCTTTGTGTGTCCAGGATTTTGGACAAGACCTAATCATCCAAAAACTGTTTCGACATGACCATTGTTCATCTGGGACTTTCATGTATTTTCTAGCTCTATTTTCATCCCCTCTCTGACAGTATTTCACGTAGTCATGACAGCAGTCCTTGAAGTAGTAGCAGTAAGGGTCACATGAACATTGTAGTGAACTTCTCCCATTCCCAAAGTCTCTTCCCTTCAGACATCGATTTCTGCATGACACACTGGGGAATGTACAGCTTACTACATTTAATGTTGTGGTCCTCCTTACTCTTCTTTGTATCTGTATATTTGGCCATGTAATCGCTAGTGGTTGGTTTGATATGACTTTAGAATCTTTTCCTACGAAATTACATGTAGAGCTTTTCTTTGAGTTTAGAAACCTGTCCAGCAAGACTTCCATAATTCGGGAGTTGAGCTCTTTCCATGTTTTTAGTTGCTTCCTATCATAGTTTCTGTTGTTGTAGCGGCTGTCTTCAACACCATCCCTGCCTCTTGCGCTGTCATAGTTAACATCTTGTTCCCTTCCAAATCCATGACGTTCCATTACGTTGACTTTGTACGTTGCATCTTTGTAGTCATTTCTCTGTTCTGAGAGAATTCCCAAAGAAATGCAGACAATAACGATATATATCTTACAAAACCTCTGCATGGTGAACTGTTACTTCCTCACAGAAAGACCTCTGCGCTGTGTTTAATAGGCATAACTCTTTGCCAATAACATTCTGTTAACCAACTGCGACATAATAAGTTTCGCTTGTGTCGCTTTTGTATCGAAAGTTATTGCTATTTACTTTGGGTAATAAAAACTGACTGGCAACAAATAAATGTTTGTTTTAAAAAACAAAAGATCCCGACAGATTGGAAACATTAGAGGCGCAATAAACTGTAAGCCAGTGTAGCTGTACAGAGGGAGATTTTTCCAGTTTTGAAGTTTCAGACCTAAAGTAAATACTGCTTTTAAGTTTGAGAACTGGAAGTAAATATTTTCAGAAAAACAGGCTCGATCTCGAACAAAGTAAAGCAAACACTGATTTTTTTTCTCTTTCCTTTTTTTGCCTTTCCTTTCCTTTCAAATTGTTGTGTTTGCAAAAAAAAATCATAAAAATCATATTAAAAAATTCCAGATGTATATTTATGGCGATTTTTAACCGGGAAAATAGACCTTTTTAGTTTATTTGGAATGGTACAGTCCATAATTATAGAGTCGAGAAAAAAAGAATTTAATATAACACTGTAGGAGTTGACCTTTTTTCCCTAACAAGCGGTAAGAAGCAATTATCAACAGCCTTGTCACGTAAGAAAGTTCATGTGTGCTGTATTAGTAATTGTAGCAATTTCCCTCCCAATTTCCACAATTTTTCTTGCGTATTTGGTTCTCGATTTAATGAAATTCATTAACCTTTTAAACAAATTTCAAAATTTTTTGATGGTGCAATCGATTGTTTGTTTTCTCCTCATCAAACTATGTAAATGATTGGAAGTTCCATTTGCTGCTATAGCAACATGTTTGCATTTTTTATTTTCACTGCTTTTTCAACGATCATAGGCCGACGAGAGTTTGAAATGTCATTTAATTTTAGAGTCTCAGTTTCGTGGACATATACATACAGGGACATATCATGTTTCTTCTGCAAATCTCATGAAAAATAATATGTGGGGACGGTTTCCATATTCAACTGATTTCATATCAGGTGCCATGCCCAGGGGCCAAAATCAAGCAAATTGTGTGTCAAGCAAATTGTGTGTCACTTTATCTGTTCTCGTTGCTTATTATATTTATTTCTAAGCCCCTTTAGTTCTTAAAATATTTACTTGTAAGTACACATGGATGAATAACTTTATGATTTCACTACCCATAGCTGCAGATATGTTTTTCTTTGAAGGTGAACCGATTTTCAATTGCAATCTACTTGTCATAAGAAACAAATACAAATTTTTTGCACCTTTAAAAAACCTGTTTTCGCTACTTATTATATTTATTTCTAAGCTCCTTTAGTACTTAAAATATTTACTTATAAGTACATATGGATGAACAAATTTATGATTTCACTGCCCACTGCTACATACATTTCTTTGAAAGTGTTCCTATTTACAATTGTAATCTACTCGTCATAAGAAACAAATACGAATTTTTGCACTTTCTTTAAAAAAATATGAAACTGCGGTCCAATTGAAAGCTAAATTTATGACTTGGACTTTTCTTTCTAAAGCCTTTTGTTTTCAATTATAACATTAACAAAGGATCTTGATGATATATTTTGTTGCAATTTTTGCACGGCTCCTTTGAACAGCTGCCTTCCTAAACCTCTCTGTAAACATGCTTGACTTTGATATTGTAGAGTTCTCTGGGCTTTCAAAGTATTTTTTGAATTCATTTCCGTCAATCTTTTTCACGTTAATTCATGTTCTTAAAAGGTGGAATCTCCATGTTGTTAGAAGATGAAAACTCTTGTTCTTGTCATTTTTTATTTCATATCAAAACCCCAACGCTATATTGCGTGTGTATGTGTTACAAGATAGCCGACTTGGTATAATGATATAATATAATATATAAAACTGTTTATTTAAGTGTCCAAGTGTTCTAGCGCTTGCGCACTAATTGGGGTACTGTACTCTCTCACACACTACCTCTACATTAAGTATTTTGCAAATAATCACTCGACTCGCATGTTGATTTTTGCTGAGGGAGGAAAAATCGGAGAACCCAGAGAAAAACCCCTCGTGGCATGGTAAAGAACAACACATCAAACAAACTCAAACTCACATATGATCCAGGCGCTCGAGCTGGGACTCGAACCCAGACCACAGCGGTGAAAGGCCAGCGCTCTAACCGCTCGGCCAACCATGCTACCCTGCTGCGATTATAATGAATCAGATACGTTTACGCCATCCTTCTTGTCCCTCCTCCCTCAAAACAGACAAACAAAACAAAAACAAACAAACAACAAGGCGAATAAACTCATTAAACGATTTAATGTTGGTGCAACAAAAAGCTTTCCCCTAAGGACGGACTTCTGCGTTAATTCAGTAAACTGGCTATTTGGCTATATGACCGGATAGTGCTCGGGTAAGAACAGTTGTGCGTGAAAACAATTCAAAAACTTGTTTAATTAAGAGTGGTTAAAGAAGGTTAACGCATAAATTATCTAATAACAAAGATAGTCCTTACGATAGCCACTACAAAAGTTAGGGACGTACTGTGCACATTCTCGATGTCAAGTAAGAGGCTCTTATAGTGTTAGTGTGCTATTGTTTGGAAGGTGGCCTATATAAATTTTAGGGACAGGAAATTGAGTTTTGTTGTTAGTGGGATAACTTGTTTTTAAATTGATCTAGATTCAAATCACAATGCATGCAAGGACCCTGGTTGTGAACAATATTGTTAAGGTCTGGTAGATGGTACTTGGTGTGCCATTGCTTTGAAGTAGACTCTAAAATATTAAGGACAGGAAATGGTTTTTCATTTATAGTAGGGTGCCCTTTCATGTACTTGAGCTTTCTTTACAATATTAGTTATGCCATTATCGTCGGAAGAAGCTGCCAGGAAATTTCGGCATTGTTAGGGACAGATCATTAAAATAGTGGTTTTTCTAAAATATTTCAGATAGTGGAAAGCCTAACGAACAAACATACATACACTACTTTTCTAATTATCTGTCCCTTAATAGGAGGGGATTTTTATAGTTAAACGACATACATCCAAACCCAGCTGCAACGGTGTCTTTATGAGAAATCATTTTGTCCTTTAACATTTTTCAGCTGCTCAGTTGAGCGCTGGCCTTCACTGCGGAGGGTCGGGGTTCGGACCATCACTCGGGATCTATAAATAATTGAGAAGGTGCTGCCTTAGGATAAGGGCGTTAAAGTGTAGTCCCCCCCTCTTCCCCCCCCCCCCCCCTCCCCCCGCCGTCTCTCCAAAACTGGTACTTATTATCCTTGCACTGGAGGAAAGTAAAATAACCACACCACTATTCAGGGCGAGTAGGGGAAATCCATCCATCTATCGTTATAAAAAACAGGGCTTTTTACGATGTTGATGTTGATGATGACCACAACTTGGGCAGAAATCGCGGATATCAGTACTGCAAGTGCGCGCAAAACCTATTAACACTGTACACATACACCTCTTAATCCTCTGGTCATAAAAGTACCAGCGAGAATTGGATCGGCGATGCGTGATGCGTGGTGTAATCAGTGACGAACAAAACGGTTAACCCGCTTCACATTGAACAATATGTTAACAAATAGAGTACTTTTCGAACGAACCGCTCTATAAAAACATTCAAAATTCCAAGCGTTTTGTGCCGCACAACAACCGTACCATTTTTACAGCCATACGAAGACTCCTCTGACTGTCTTGTAATGTGTGACGCCAGCCCTAAGGGCCAACAGATAACCCTCCGGGATTGGACTTTACCAAAGCAATGAAGTTGTCGTCATTAAAACTACAGCACAAACCAAATGCAATTTACTAAAATTTTTATTCAGGTTTTGCTTCATCCGAATTTCATATATGCTAAGGTTAGAGGTCAAAACAACGGTCCAAACTAGGGACCAGACATTTTTACTGGTGGTGGGTACCGGGACATACCCCCTCTCCCCTAATGGGTACCTTGAAAATCTCGATACTGACAGCATGTAGTTACAGTTTCTATTTAGAAATACGTTGTTCAGCATGCCCTTGGAACACACAGTTCATTAATTACTACAATTTAAAACTTACTTTTCGAGACATTTGATGACAAAGGTCAGCAATTTACTCCTAAAGGTTGTGGGTGCGGGCTAATACCACCCCACCCGTCATATTTGGATACCTTGAGATGACCATTCTTTTGACCTCATCCCTAAATATGCTGTTTTTGGGAACTCTTTTTGGAGTTAGTGTGATTTGTACTGTTTGATTGACTGATCCATATTGAATAAATATCTCGAAAAAGCAACCTGATAGCTGTTCGTATTTCTTTGATCCTCCAGCAGTAAATCATTGGATTTAAGGCACTATTAAGATACACAAAAGTTTCTGCAACAGAGAAAACGCATTTCCTAAGAAAAGTAAATTCTCCTTTTACAGTAATAAAGATTAATGCTACGGCAAATGGAATGTAGCATACGATAAACGCAGTGATTATAAAATACATGGAATTGACAGACTTTTTGTATCTTGGCATGTCAATAGAATCCGATCCGGTTGTCTTCAATTTCTGCACTGCTTGGATTTGAACTGAATGTTTACGAATTACTTGCCATATTTTGAATATGAAGATAGCGTCCAGAACTAATATACATAGAAAGAGTATGATAACTGGGACGAGAAGAGCTAAACCGTCCAAAAACTTCCTTAAAGACATGGCCAAAATGCTACTTAACCAAATAGAGAAAAGCAATATGGCATAGCGTTTAATCGTAACAAACTCTGCGTAACGTAGGTGCAAGTAAACGGCCAAAAATCGATCCGCGGTAATCATCGTTAGTGTCAACAAAGAAATCAACGCTAGGATTGTCCCACTCCAAAGATAGATCGTTCCACTGATACAAAATGTAGATTCATCTCGGTAGTACTCTGAAACCCTGTGCACACAGAATGAGGGCACGGCCAAAACTCCAGCACAGAAATCCGAGACACACAGACCCAGAAGTAGAATATTAGATGGTGTTCGCAGAGTCTTTGTCCTTAAGATTGTAATGATGATCACAAAGTTACTGCAAGATGCTGCAATGCTAACCAAAATGTTGACAATATAAACCACGAACAAGTAGTTGTCGTAATAGACGTTCCGAGGAATTTTAGAAAAGTAAGTTGTAATAGGAGGACAGGTCAAGGATGCCGAAGAGTTGTTCATAGTATATAAGTTTTTTCTATATTGTAAAATCGGCGGATTGGCTATAAAACTTGATTGAAAGATCGCTGCCTCTAATAAGGAATCGCCCCATAGACTATATAACTAGTCTGCTGCAGCAATGTATTCTGGGACTGTTGGACTCAGTTGAATAACACTGAACAAAAGAACTGCAAACCATGACGTATTTTGTTTCCTGTTATTTAACTGAGATAATACTCCCAGAAAGCATTGCTGTGGCGGACTAGCAATATAGTCTATTTTCATCAGTTGATAAAGGCCTGTGCTACTGGTTAACGTTAAATTGTCAACTGGGACAGTAGGTGAGAAATTAAGCCATCACGCCGAAGAAATAGGTGCGAATATTGTTGATTTTTGAACTGTATCTACTAATACCACTATGGCTCGTGCGTTCTTTGAAATAAATTCTTATTGTCAGAAATGTTCAAGCAGCTGCAACGTCACTTATGATCGTTTCCTTTTTTCTAAGAGGTTTTGGACATAACAGTACTTGAGAATAATTAATAATGATGTATGTATGTCGAACTTCCATCCGGAACCATATAAAAATGCACTTAAAACAATACTTAATATAGACTGTAATTCTTCTGTAGTGAACTCTAGCATTTCAACTCGTTTTGCCTCAAAAACATCGAAACACTCGACCTTTCGAATTCAATGCAAGCTTTCTCATTTATTTTCAAATTAAAAGCTCCTCTCAGCACCTTGAGTTCAGTGAATTTGATAAAGAACATATATCGAATAAATCTGTCAGTTATTTCACACATTGGATGTGTACAAAAGCACCGTTCGTGATTTTGTTGACTATGAGTGGCAAATATGACTTCTAGCTTTGTTGCCTCGGAATTTCAGCATTTCTAAGACTGCAGTATAATTTCATTCTGGTCTAGCCGCTACTTTTAACTTGAACTGAGTTTACCTCGCTGGACGTTTTGGATGAACGGATAACATTCTGCTGAAGAAGGATGGCGGATGCTATCTGAAACGTCCAGTGAGGTAAACTCAGTTCCAGTTAGAAGTTTAAATTTCAACCTTTATACCTAATATATTCTTTTTCAGCCTTGTTCTGTTGTATATATATACTCAGTGCACTGGGAATCGTTTGTTTGTCAGTTACTTTCAGATTCTCAGTGGTACACTGAAACCAATAGTCCCGTTTCACACCAAAGTTAATTGTTTTCAGTTTTTCATGCAATGGCAAAAATAAGGCCTATTCCGGGCCCTAAAATCGCCCCAAATCGCCCCAAATCGCCTTAAGGTTTGAGCATCTTTGGGGATAGCTTTGCTTAAATCGCCTAAAATCGCCTACGATCGCCCAAAATTACGGCGATTTTAGGGCCCGGAGTAGGCCTAAAATAGATCAAAAATTATAAGAGCTACGTTTGGATGTGTTCAATAACGCTGCTCACTGAATTTAAACTTGTTACAAAACCTCGGCCTTTGGCCTCATGGGCTATTGACTCGTAGTCCATTCGTCCTCGAGGTCTATATGCTAATTGTTAAATATATTTTAATAGATTGTATAGTTATAAATTTTAAATAGTTTTATAATATACCTCAATTATAACACACGTTCTGATTGGCTGAGAGACCACCAAAATCTATGCTCTATTTCACCGGTAAAGACATGGTTTTCTGACGAATGATTTTACCAAAACGCCTATTTACAAATTTCACTTTAGTTAGGAGATCAAAACTTAGAAATAAACTAGAAAATACTTTCAATCATTCCAGTTATCGTTTAAATTTACAAACTAAGCCTCGTGGTCGGACAATAACGTAAATATTCATAGAAAATAACTTGTATGATCTTGTATGAGCATGAACTTGCAAACGCCAGTATAAATCAACTTTAAGGAACTAGAATTCACAACATAGTAAATTGTTTTTTCTCCCGGATTAGTTTCTATCAATAAGAGTTATTTTTCATTGAACAAAGTTTTGTTTCTTACTTACAAAGAGAGGTGGAAGATTTCCAAAACTGACTGTCGCCACGAGACAACTTGTTCAATCTCTGTTGTTCAATCATCCTTTGTATGAACCAACTACGCCAGTGTAGAGATGTTTTGACACAAGCTATCGGTGAACAGCCAACAGATAATTCAAATCAACAGCTTCTCGTTTACCAGCAAAATCCTTATCCTGTAAGTCTCTTTCAAACTTCAGCTTTTTCCAACCGAAAACACGGCTTTCAATTCACATCACAGGTAGCCCAAGCTTTTGGTTTGTGTTGATTTACTATAGAATGTAGGGGGACTTTTAAACAGTCGATTTTTTGCCCTAAAATTTCATAAAATTTAATGAAATACTCACAGTGTCTTCTTGTTGCTCTAAATAACCCCCTGACTGAGTTTCAGACGATTTCATTCGGGTTTAGGTACTTTCTCCCCACCAAACATAAGAGGGGTAAAGGTTGGAGACACAGGCCTTCAAATTGCCTTCGGTGGGCTCCAGTTCACGACGATTTTTTCACTGAAATATACTCTCAACCGAGGTCTGCACGCGTACACAGTTGAAGGGATTATTTCTCGATCTTCGGACGGCAATCAAACGAAGATCGGCGACTTCCCTCAGCCACCAGCCCACTCGTTGCTCGACAACATCACAGGCAAACGACGCCATTTTATTCGCCGTTATCGAAACTGTGGACAGCGAAAGCCGTTAAAAAATCTGAGAGGGCCTGGAACGAGGAAAAATGAGACACCAACGGGTGGTACAGGGGAGTACAATGACACTGTTGGGAAGACATTGTACTCCCCTGTACCACCCGTTGGTGTCTCATTTTTCCTCGTTCCAGGCCCTCTCAGATTTTTTAACGGCTTTCGCTGTCCACAGTTTCGATAACGGCGAATAAAATGGCGTCGTTTGCCTGTGATGTTGTCGAGCAACGAGTGGGCTGGTGGCTGAGGGAAGTCGCCGATCTTCGTTTGATTGCCGTCCGAAGATCGAGAAATAATCCCTTCAACTGTGTACGCGTGCAGACCTCGGTTGAGAGTATATTTCAGTGAAAAAATCGTCGTGAACTGGAGCCCACCGAAGGCAATTTGAAGGCCTGTGTCTCCAACCTTTACCCCTCTTATGTTTGGTGGGGAGAAAGTACCTAAACCCGAATGAAATCGTCTGAAACTCAGTCAGGGGGTTATTTAGAGCAACAAGAAGACACTGTGAGTATTTCATTAAATTTTATGAAATTTTAGGGCAAAAAATCGACTGTTTAAAAGTCCCCCTACATTCTATAGTAAATCAACACAAACCAAAAGCTTGGGCTACCTGTGTTCACATAGCGAACGCTGCTTGATTCGTCGAAAGCAAGTAAACATTTCCAAATCTTGAAGAACTGTAAGTTATATTTGGCCTTTTTGTCTATTTCCGAGTCATTGTTTCATTATAAAAACAGAAAACTCTCTTTTCAACATATTTTTGTCACACTGATTAGTCAATAGTATGACAAATGTGATTGGCTTGCGCAAGTTTTGAGAATTTTAGTTTTGATAAGAAAATAACACAATTTGATCGTTCTTAAAATACCTCTTGCTATATCATAAAAGCAATAGAAGATAGTTTTCTATAACTCTACCGGTGAAATAGAGCACGCGTGATGTTGGGAGAAACACGAGAAAAGTTTGAAAATCACGAGCCGTAGGCGAGTCATAGAAATCTATCTTCTATTGCTTAAATAGTCTTTTTTATATAGCCGGTTATATATAGCTTTTATATAGTGTCTCCAATTAGTAGAAATGCTAAAGACCTTGACACTTAAATAAAGTTATTCATTCATCCATTCATTTGTCATGCTCTATTTCACCGGTAGAGTCATAGAAATCTATCTTCTATTGCTTAAATAGTCTTTTTTATATAGCCGGTTATATATAGCTTTTATATAGTGTCTCCAATTAGTAGAAATGCTAAAGACCTTGACACTTAAATAAAGTTATTCATTCATCCATTCATTTGTCATTTTGCAGAAGAGGCCCTGGAAGATATTTATGAAAACGGTGTTTTTTTTCCTGCTGATCGAAATGTCATCTCTCCGAAAATACAGGGCATTATATCTGGTTGGCTTTCATCAAATGTTGTTATAACCTAACTACAATCTTACGCGCGCTCTGATTGGCCAGAAAGCTATCAACTATTTGCCCATGGGCTTCATGCTCACGTCATTTTCTTCCCTTTCGCATCTTCCCCCCCCCCCCCCCAAAAAATGGACAAACTATTTCCAGATTTGCAAGACATTTTTGATGATGAGCTTCCAAACTTTAGCATAGATCCAGAAAAAGACTTTTCACTGCCAGAGAAGAAGCCCCAGCACCACGCAGAAGAAAAAAAAGGACGTTTCGCCGAATTATCAGAAAAAGATCTCAACTCTCTGCTGGAGAATCGATTGTCAGCAAAAACTAAAAAAGCAACAAATTGGGCGATTTGTACCTTTAAAAGTAAGTCAAAAATTTGTTTTTAAGTATAAATATATTTTTTCTCGGCAAAAAATAGAAAGCCAACTCGGTGTTTGTAAAATGACTTATACCTTAGTTGATCTATTCAAGTTTTCATAATATTTATGGTGATATTTTTTACCTTCAGTCAGCATGGTGCAGAGAAAAGAAAATCCAAACGCCTCTTGAAAAAATGACCATCGGTCAACTTGACTTGAATTTGCGACGTTTTTATGCCGAGGCGAGAACCAAAACAGGCGAAGAGTACAGCAAATCAACGTTGTTAGGTTTCAGACATGGAGTTGAACGTTATCTGAACCAACCACCATTGAACAGAGCCCTAAAAATTTCTCAAGATCCACGATTTCAAAAATCAAACCAAATGCTTGATGCACAGATTGCCAATCTCAAAAAGGAAAGGAAAGCAAAACTCTACCCACAAGCCGCCTATCGAAGAGGAAGATTTGGTGAAATTGAGGGACAGTTCAGTGTTCAGTTTAACTACTCCTCTATCTCTACTGTGGAATGTATGGTTTCACATAGTCCTTTACTTTTGCAGAAGAGGCCATGAAGGGCAGAGAGAACTGCCAGTCACAAGTTTTAAGTCTGACAAAGATCCAAGTGGACGCCGGTTTTTCACAATGACTCATGACGAAGTCTCTAAGAATCATCCTGGAGGTGTCAAAGATATTGCCAGCTTTGAAAAAGAAGCAAAAATGTATGAAATAGACCATCCACATGACGGATTTAAAGCTCTGAAGTTCTACTTGTCCAAAGTTAACCCCAAATGCACCTCGTTCTTTCAATATCCTCGACGAAATTGGTCTGCAAACGACGGCGATGTTTGGTTTGAAGCTCGACCCATCGGCGAAAACAAACTTCGACCCATCGGCGAAAACAAACTTGGAAATATGATGAAAGAAATAAGCAAAGCAGCAGGACTCTCTAAGTTGTATACAAACTACTCAGTAAGGGCTACGGCAATAACAGTGTGGTCTAACGAAGGAGTGCCAAATCGCCACATTATGGCTATATCCGGCCATCGTAGCGAACAGAGTTTGCTCCATTACAACTCACGTCCTTCTACGTCTCAGCTTTTCAACTGCAGTGCTGTCCTTTCAAAAGCCATGGAAAAGCCAAAAGAAGAAGCAGTACAAATCACACAAACATCAAGCCCATGTGTGATGAATCCAAAGTTTGTTCAGTCGTCTCATGGTCAGCATGGTTTGTTTAGCTCTTGCACCATTCAAAACTTGCAAATTTTCTTTGGTGAAGCTAACAACAACCAGTTGTAAACACGTGTTTTTCGCTCATATTCTTATATTCTCGGATTTAAACATTTACTTGATATGCTGTACATCTAGACGCAATAGAAAACCACTTTACTAGATGTTGTATTACAATGGGTTGTATTTTTCCATTTGATTTCCATTTCCAATAAAACACCTTTTAACATGGAAAACTGTGTCGCTTCCTGTCTCGCTCTCTCTCGCTGAGATTTCTTCGATTTTATAACAGGCGCTCTGATTGGCTGAGATGCTTATGAACTATTTGCCCATGGGTCTCATGATAGATTTCTGGCTCGGCTACGCCTCGTGCCACTCTTTCCTTGTTAAGAGTTTTTTTATATTTTCTCTCGTGCGTATATAACGCGATGGGCGCATGGTTTTGTGTTGACTAATTGATAAGTGGCATTTGACATTTTGTTCTTTGACCCTATAAAGGCTTGTATAGAAAATACTGAGCATAATAACCCATAGCTGTCCTTATAAGAAAAAAACCCTTTTTTTAATCGTCGATGACGTCTTCACAAGACAAGGACTGATTTGCATGAAACTTTTTAGTGAACGGGTCTTATCACATTTATTTAGATTCATTGACAAGTACTTTTCTATTTGTCCATTGTGACAAAGGCAATTTCAATGAATGTGATCAAGAGACCATAATACTAAGAGAGCGAAACTCAGTATTGATGTCTGTGCGATGTTCGTGGCGACTAAGGCTATTTTTAGTAATTTCGCCATCGCGCGCGCAAGGCTCTTAAACAATAGAATTCAAACGGTCCCGTCCGCGCGCACGTCAAAAATCAAATTCTATTGGTTGAGGGACTTGCGCGCGCGATGGCGAAGTTACTAAAAATACCCTTAGTCGCCACGAACATCGCACAGACATCAATACTGAGTTTCGCTCTCTTAGTATTATGGTCTCTTGATGTGATGATATATATATATATATATATGAGGGGGTCGTAGGGGGATATAGAAACCGCAAACGAAATTGAGAAAAACTCGCAACAAAAATCGCCGTAAAAATTATTAAAGAGGTTAGCTATATCAGTCTTCTTTCTGTGGCGTTTTCCATTACTTACGATGTAATCAATATTTTTTTTAATGAGCTTCCTTTTTGTTTAAAATCTCATTTATAATACTCCAAGTGGCTTTTATATTGCCTTCTGCCTTTTCTAGCATGGATTTATAGTATGCTTTTTTAGTGAATCTGATTAGATGGTTCAGCCTGTTACGGTATTGACAGAATGTTTTGATGTTACCAGTTGTGGGATTTTTTATCTTAGTCCTATAAAGTTTGTTTTTCCTTTTAATTCAGGATTTCAGAATGCCCGGTGTTAACCAAGCATTCTGCGATGTTTTGTTATCAATTTTGATAATTTTTAAGGGAAAGTGCTTATTATGCAAATTTTCAAGTACGTCTGATAAATATGAATACTGCTCATTGGGATTATTGCTTTTATAGATATTTAACCAGTCCTGGGAAGAGAGTATTGTACTACAAACACGGGGAGGTGGTCCGAAATTAATATCCGTATACAGTATACCAGATTGAGTGTTATCGATTGTGTCAAACGTGTTTGAGTAGATGTTAGGGAGCTTAAGCAGGAGACGTTTTTGTCAACGCGGACGCCACCGCAGTGTACGTTCTTCTTCATCCGTTCGCCATCATAGATGATGTGTCCGTTTTCGTTAAGCAGAAGGTCAGTTAAGGCTTTTTCATCTTCTACCAAGAACAGCAACCTCATCTATGACGGCGAACGGATGAACGAAAACGCGCAAGTGACGTCCGTGTTGACAAAAACGTCTCCTGCTTAAGCTCCCTATTATCAATTAGCGTGGCCTGTGGGATGTAATCCTTGTTGGTTTTACTATCGTAGGAAAAAAGAATAAGTTAATAAGCTATTTAAAAAGGAGTTAGTTTCCTGATGGTTTTCACTTTTTAAAAGATCGATATTGAAATCACCTGCAATAAAGCAACTTTTAGTATTGTTTTCAAAGTTATCAAGCATTTCCTTAAGAGTATTTGAATAGCTGTCAATGCTAAATTGGGAGGTTTGTAAGTTACACCGTACCGACTAGAGTACTGTTGTTATTTTTTTCAATTTCAGCTAAAAGAAATTGGGAATCGTTGCTGTTGTAACTTAAGCTATCACGAATTTTGAAGTTGTAGCTTTTTGAAATATACAGCGCATATATACAGCGTATATTTATGTTTTATATTTATGTTTGTTATTAAGTTGTCTTTTTGTAGCAAGGGGTGCTTGTAATCGGGTGGGTTTATATCTTTTTTTTTTCTTTTAGGGGTTGGGTCGGGTAATTTACCTTGTAGGGGACCTTGAGTCCTATTGTAAAATTACCTGCCCTTGGGCGAATGCATTAAATAAATAAATAAAAACTCCGCCACCACCGTCTTCATTCGGTCTATTCAAAGTAATAAGAGTGTTATAACCATCCAAAGAAAATAAGGCAGGATCGTCTTTTTCTTTAAGCCGAGTCTCTGATAATGCAATGACATCGAAATGAAATTCAAGGGCGGCGAGATAAGATTGAAGATCATTAAAATTTTTACGGAGGCTTCGTATGTTAAAATGCATGAATGAGAGAGAATCGGGCTGATTTGTTAGCATTCTGAGTTTTGAAACTATCTTCCAAAACGTATTTACAGTTGTTGGTCAAAAGGTCATTAATCTTACTGGCTGATATTAAGAGTATAACTCGCAAAACGATAAATTATATTGCATTCTCTGTCTTCTCTGGTATTATAAGACCCTTATAACGAAAATGTGACCAAATGTGGTCAACGTCAAGAACTTACCAGACACGTTCCCGAAACTTTTAATTTGTAGAGTTGATCTCTCTTCTTACTTGATCAAACATCTAAACTTATTAATTCTTTTTCCTATAGTTTTCGCCGCCTTTGCCCTCTTCATAGAATATGGAAACACAATTGATTACTTGACCTCGACCTAGAGCTTTGTGATTGGAATAATCACACATGGTCTTATGACGTTTACTGTTGCATGATTGACAGTGTCACATATTACAAGTAACCGACATGATCCAGTATCAAATAGCGCTTTAAAAAGATTATTACACCATTATTACTCGTGCCCAGGCCGTAGGCTGGGAACGAGTTATAAACTGCAATTTTTTTTGTTCTGTTTTCGTCTTGAGAAAAGGCCATTATTGCGCAATCGGTCACGTAATGCAGGTCCTGATTGGTTAAGAGTGTAAGAAACAATGCCCTTCATTCATCAACTTTGAGCGAGTGCGAACTCTTCGTAGTGAACGCCAGCGAGGAACTTTAGGAATGCAAGATGGCCGACAACAACAACAACAACAACAATAGCTTTCAGAGACATGCTCGTCCAGCAGTAAAACAATGTAAAGTGGAGCTTTTAACTCGAGATATACCTATACACTTATAAGAGCTTCAGAATGGGCTATTATTTTGAGCCTGATCTCCAATACTTTGACCAAATATCGAACTCTAAATGGAGTACTTGAAATGAAGCTCCCGCGATTCACATTGTTTCCTTTGAGCTGGAAATCTGAATTTCTCATCCTGCATGTTGCTAAACGAACACATATAGAGGCAAGTCAATTATACTTCTCATTCAAGCATTCAAGAGATCTTGAGAGGTGTTTGTACTGAATTTTAATATCGAAATCCTGGACCAGATCATTTATATTAAAATTCCATGGAACTATTGTAGGTTCTATTTGACCTGGCGCGTTTGGTCACGTAATGTCTTTTATTCATATATAAAACATCTGGAACATGAACGACAAAAATACACGATTTGTTATTGTGTCAAAAACGCTTGGCTGACGACCCACCTGCCCATGTATCAAATGTGTTGTGTGTGGTATGTATAAGGACGTAGTGTAGTCAAAATATGTATCAACCGGCGACGTGTCAATCGCTCTTACCCTAGCGGCAGCTCATCTAAATGTCCTCTTTAAGCTGATTTTGGGTTCGCTTTCACCGGAGCGCGAGTGAACGCACGGGTACGTCTAGTTCATATATATATAAAACATCTGAAACATGAACGAAAAAATACACGATTTGTTATTGTATCAAAAACGCCGTTGTAGAAATCTTTACATGAAACAATTTAGATATAGTGAAATAAAAAGTTTAATAAACTGGTATATTCGCAGGTAATATGTTTGCATGTGAGATAAGTAATACCCATGATAATAGAAGGCCAAAGGCCATACTAGTAGCTGCTGACAGACAAATTGACAGTGATATGTGTCAGATAGGGATCGCGGACGGACCATTTGATTCGGCATCACCCGGTGATCGACAACAACAAGCTCCTATTCTTGATGGGCGCTCACGTTATCGAACAACATGGCAGCTTTTAAAAATAGCAAAAAATAGCTTTTAAAAATAGCAAAAGTCAAAATCATGCCCTAACTGCGTCTAATTCGCATATTCTGATAACTATGTTTATAAAATAAAATTTACTTCAATGGACCAAGCCAAATACATATTATTTCCTGCCAATTTGCTTGTTTTAAGTCTCTATCTGTAAGTGTGACAGTATTGCGTGACAGAAGTTTCGGTCACCAATTCTTGGTTTTCATGTGACGTCATCGGAAAAATTCATGCTTCATATTGATCACATTTAATTTAGTTTGAAGTATGTTGCTTATATACCCTAAGAGAAGTTTTTCTTGAATATTTGAGAAATTTTCCTCGTTTGGTTTTCGAGTTATCAAAGGTAAAAACTTTGTCACGCAACACTGTCACGCGTTTTCCTCAGGACGTAAAACGATGAATTTGTTAGAAGTTAACACACATTTGGCTTGTTCTATGAATAAAACCATTGTTTATTGGGTATCTGTATCAAAATATATGAGTAAGTTGATATTTTAAATGATTTTGCCAATCGTATTTATTGTCCGCCATGTTGGTGTACTAAAGTTGTACACCAATATGGCGGCCCCATACATTTCTTTGTAATAACTAAGTTTGTAAAACCGTTGATATCTTTGCATCGCAACATCTTTTGGACTCAAAATTTCCTGGTGTTATAAAGTTTTTCCTCCTCTTTAAGAGGATGTGCTCTGATTTTACTCCGAGACGTGAGATCCGCTGTTATTTTGATGACCTGTGAAGTGACTCCAACTGCGAAGTGCCATACATTTCTTACTAAAAATTGAGCACTTCAAAGGTCAATATCTTCGCAACAAAAGCTCATTTTAATTTGAAAATTCGTGAAGTTACAAAGTTTTACTTGCTCTTTAGAGTGATATTACTTTTATTTCACTCAGGGCTCTGGAAATTTTTCGATGACGTAGGTGAAAACCGAGAATAACTCAAAACCTAAACAACAGAAACAGCCCAATTTTTTTGAGGAGCAAGTTCTTTCTTTGATTTTCAAAAAAGTACTAAGGAACCAGGTTCTAGCGATTCATAGTTTACATTCTAGCCTTTTGATGACGTCATGCGCCCACAAAGAATTTTTCAAGTTGCTGGGCTTACAAAAGTTTTCTTTCTTAATTTTTTTAGTTAGCCGATTCAATAAAGGTCTTTACTACTGCGCTGGTTGCACTACAGGCAACCAGTGTACGCTTCGAGGAGCGTCTTGTTAAAAAGTTTATTAACGACAACATGTCAATCGCTCTTACCCTAGCGGCAGCTTATCTAAATGTCTTTTTTTAAGCCGATATTGGGCTCGCTTTCACCTGGGCACGAGTGACGCACGGGTGCGTCTAGTTACGTATGTCAGGAATGTCATCGGTGAATAAACACGACCGTCAAGATCAGCTGCTGTAGTGAACCGGAAAGTGGTCGTAACTAGAAACCGTAAAACCGCAAAGATAATTTGATTTAACCGAAAACCGCAGTGCAAACATAACAAAATCCGCAAACGGGTGTAGATAAAAGACGGACGCGGACTGCGGACGCGGGCTGCGGACGCGGACTGGCGGACGCGGACTGGCGGACGCGGACTGGCGGATATTTTTTAACGAGGGGAAAATATAACTTATCTAATTCATTTATTTATATTCATTTATTTATTCATTTATTCGTTCTTTCCTTTGTTCATTCGTTCATTCATTCCTTTAGACAAAGATGAATATTTTGTTTGATTACAATGTAAGTTTAATCCTTTTTACTTAGCTGTTAAAAAATCAAAACAGATACATCTGAAAATATGAAAATGCTAGTCGTGTTCGTTACACTATTTATTGCAAATCCATTTAGCAAATGATTAATTCACAGTTCAATGTCAGATGTTTCACTGGTGCCTCAAGGAACCTCAAGCATTTGAGCGATAATTTGTCTGTCAACAATGCGTTCCGCTAACAGACCACCATCAATAGTTTATTATCAAAAGTGCTAAGTGAGTTTGGGTTTTGGTCGAGACTGTCGACAGTACCAGGTCGAGAGTCCAGAAAACTATATAGAATCAGTGTATACTTATTATAAGCCGACCAGGTTTTAGCAAAATTCGAAACGCCAAAAACTTATCACTCACTTACATACGATACATACGTTTCTCATTTGTCATCACTTACAGCCAAAATTGACACAGTCTGGTATTTTCTGTGAACCAGTAATAAATTGGACTGATAGAAGAAAGGATAATTAACAAATGAGCAACCATTACAAAATGACTATTACTAAATGCGGTGATTGGCAGAAAAAAATTATCAGAATATGAAACACGCTCAGCTTCTTTGGAATTCTTTGTATTGTGTGTTTTTTAGTTCATAAAAGAAATACAAATAAATTGTTTTCCTATGGTTTTTTTTACTTTGATGAAAGCACCTATGAGGACACGAAGGAGCTCGCGAGAGTAGTGGAAACACAAACTGTACCAAATAAGCAAACAAATCAAATAACCTTTTATATCTAATATACCCGCGATTCGTTCTCTTATCTCAGCTTCCTTTGGTTTTGTGTAGTTTTGGTTTGTTTTTCAGGTTGTCCCCCTGAATTTAAAGGAACATCGTATTCATGAAGAATATTAGGAAATGATATGTCGTTTTGTGTGGAAGAAGGCCTAAAACATTTTGAGTATTGTACTCAAGTATGTTAAGGCCTGGGTTAAAGGCCAATTACAGCTAAAAACGATATATTTTTCTTCTGGCATCGTTTTTTGCTCAGTCCTCTCCAAAATGTGCATGGATGCATAACTTCATGACCTTAACATTTTAGGATGGAAGTTTGGGGATTTGGTGGTCACGTAACCTTGAACCTCACTTCGATACACCTTCAAAATTTGAACTAAAATGGGGTGATGGCTATCATCTGTACTTGAAATGTCGTGGCATTTTTTCAGTTCTCCCTCTAAGAGGCTCACCATTGCTCATTTATGAGATATAGTATGCAACATAGGTTTACAAGTGAAAACACTCTGCATTTTTAACTCGCTTTACTTTTTCTAGGCTGTTTTCACTGTATTCCCGGAGTTTCTGAGTTAAACTAGTAAAATACCAGACTGTGTCAATTTTGGCTGTAAGTGATGACAAATGAGAAACGTATGTATCGTATGTAAGTGAGTGATAAGTTTTTGGCGTTTCGAATTTTGCTAAAACCTGGTCGGCTTATAATAAGTATACACTGATTCTATATAGTTTTCTGGACTCTCGACCTGGTACTGTCAACAGTCTCGACCAAAACCCAAACGCACTTAGCACTTTTGATAATAAACTATTGATGGTGGTCTGTTAGCGGAACGCATTGTTGACAGACAAATTATCGCTCAAATGCTTGAGGTTCCTTGAGGCACCAGTGAAACATCTGACATTGAACTGTGAATTAATCATTTGCTAAATGGATTTGCAATAAATAGTGTAACGAACACGACTAGCATTTTCATATTTTCAGATGTATCTGTTTTGATTTTTTAACAGCTAAGTAAAAAGGATTAAACTTACATTGTAATCAAACAAAATATTCATCTTTGTCTAAAGGAATGAATGAACGAATGAACAAAGGAAAGAACGAATAAATGAATAAATAAATGAATATAAATAAATGAATTAGATAAGTTATATTTTCCCCTCGTTAAAAAATATCCGCCAGTCCGCGTCCGCCAGTCCGCGTCCGCCAGTCCGCGTCCGCCAGTCCGCGTCCGCCAGTCCGCGTCCGTCTTTTATCTACACCCATCCGCAAACCGCAGCTATCTAGAAAACCGCCAAACCTTGAATAAACGGATGGCCAAAAACCGTTAAACCGTTAAAAATCGGCCAAAACCGCCAAACCGTAAACCCTTAAGTAGTGCTTGGGTTTTCCTATTTCTTGCATTGATTATCATCGTTATTGAATAAGGTTGTTCTACGTATTACAATAACAAATTTCTCAGACCAAAACAACGATATTTCCTTTGATGCGATCTAAGCTAAACATCTTGTTAAAAGCCATGTTATTTCTTAAAGCCAGGGAATTTCCCTACTTTAATATTCTATACTTTGATATTCTAGCTAGCTAAACTGAAATTACTCTTGTCAGCAAAATGACAGCGAAATGAAGACTATAAACCACCAAGTTATTAAAACTAACGCGATAAACCAAAAACTAATATAATTAATATTGGAAAAGTGTAGCGTAACAAGAGTTCTTCTTCCTGTAAACTTAGAAATCATATCATAAGTAAACAAACTTTGCGTCATGGCAGATTTGGGGACAGTGGAGCGTCGTGACCGTCATCCTATGAAAGGATGTCATGATAGCGTCAGAAAACAGACAGGCAGTTCCTCGTTCCTCTTACATTATAATACTTTTATTATTGGTTCTAACTATTATATATATACTGTACCTGAACTTGGCATCTTACAGACATCTTGATATAACCATTTGAAAGCTTAGTTTGGATTTATTCAAAGTACAAGATGTCTGACAGAAAACCATCATGCCCAACCGCTACGTTTTATGACAAAGAATCAGGTAATTCCAAGTAACTTAAGGTAGTAGATATGATAAAATGACCCAACATTTCATTGCTTTTCTAGATTGTTTGGGACTCTTGAATACATTTGTCATGTTTTTAGATGTCTGGGCCTTTTGCGTGGCTGCAAAAATAAAACGAAACATTGCGGTTTATAAGGACCGAAGCGCGTTGTGAAATTTGAGCTCTATATCCAAATTAACATGATCTTCAAGAGCATTCTTCGTCTAAGGTGGTTTGCTACAATTTCTCTAGTGCTCGACCGGTCAGCTTGAAACGGCTTTAGTTCTTACATGAAAGCACCCACAGTTATGAACTTTCGTCCACTACATAAAGACTGAAGTTTTTAATGGTAGGTGATTTGTTTGCATCGGGGTTACAGTAGCGACGAAACGATGGCATCACCGTTTTAGACTCCAAGCAATTTTATGCCTTTTTTGAACTAAACTTTTATAACAACACACAAGGCCTTGATAATTCGGACTTTGCCTAGCAGCATACGAATTTCGGAGAATTTCGTATAACCGGATTTGCAGTTATTCGAGGCGCAATTTGTGAACCCCAAAAATCACAATTTCTTGTCAGTTTCGATTCAATAATTTGAAAAGCAAAACAGCATAACACTGGACTGTCCAAGTGTTGCTCATATATCAGACTGACTGTGAAGATTCATTTGTTTATGGTTGTAGAAGGAGGTACTAAAGGATATTATAATTCCTTATTTTAATTTTATCAAATTGATTCTATAACTTTGATTTTCAATTTTCCTTCATAGTATTAATTGTAACTTGAACTTAGAGGACACCTAAGTTTTCCATTATGGAATTTCTGAGTTCCCTTTTTAGTTACAAAGATGGCTGGTTGAGAAGAAAAATTGAGGAGTAAAACTGTGTCTTCTAAGTGGAGAGGTTCACAATAATTGTACTCAATTCTGTGTAGCCAAATGAGAAGAATGAGTACTGATGGATAGAAGGGGTAGATGGTGCACTGTCTCACAACCTTGTTTTGACTTTCCTCTAATCAGTGAATCTCAGTTTAGGCTTAAATATATTATACCAATAGGATGGAGCACCGATGGAGGGAGGGAGGTAGAGGATACACTGTTTAACATCCTTGTTTTGACTTTCCTCTATTCTGTGAAGCTCATTTTAGCTTTAAATACCCATAGGACAGAGCACTGTTGTTATAATTACAGTACACCAAGATAGTGAACCACCCAAGAGTAGTCAACTTGCAGAGGGTAGTGGCATGGGGCTTGGTAACATAGTGAGTGCTCGTGTTTTATCTAATATCAAGTTGAAAAAAGTGGATGCAAAGGAAAAACCTGAGCCAGAAGAAAAGGCATCATCTCCTGTGGAACTGCCAACTGGTGGACTGAAGAAAACACAACCAGTATGTACCTGTAACAAAGCCCCGGGGACAAGGGTTCTCAAATGTTTTGGATAGAGATGAATATTGAACCTTTTAGGGGTCAAAGTGACATGATTTGGTACTTTTAGGGCACTGACATTGTCAGTTTATACTGGTATTTTATGGGAACCAGTACCAAAGTGAGATTTCTATATTTTTGAAAATAAATGTAACTCAAGCCAATATGCCCATTTTTGTATATTTAAGGGGTGACAAATTAAAATTCCCAAGTTCATCCTGTACAAAAATATATGGGAATCTCCCTGGGCACTAAGCCTGGTTGTCACAAGCCATATAGATAAGCAGAACCAGAAGCAACATATGTCTTTATTTCACAAATTATATTTAATTTACATGTAATATATTCGTATCATTTTATCTATATCTATCTATCTATATATATATCTGTGTGGAGAGCTAAAGAAACCCTTGCGGGCTTATATTAAAAATTAGCTCCCCAAAGTAAAAAAAAACAATTAGAAAATATATATTTTGGCTTGGCATCAGTTGACTCATTTCAAATAATTATGCACTCTGTAAATTCTAAATACAATTTGTTGAAGAAGAATTGAAATAAAACTAGAAGAATACAATTATAATTTAAATAATCAAGAAAGAAGAAAATTTTTCATTCGTTTTTTTAAAAATGAATATTGATTTGGAAGACTTAATCTCATCAGGAAGGGTGTTCCATAATTCAACGATTTTGTTTCTTAATGAAAATTTTCCATAATTTGTCCTTGTGAATTTTTTGTGTAATTTTTTTATGACTTCTTGTAAAGTGTTCATGTATTTTGTTATTTTCTAAATTATAATTATTGAAATAAGGAGGAAGGAGGTTGTTAATCATCTCAAAGTTGAAGATTCCTATAAGCAGATTATTAATCTGATAGATATTTAGTATTTTTAAGTTTGTAAAGAGAGGAAGAGAGGGTGATGAATATGATGAAAAGGTGATAATTCGAAGAATTTTTTTCTGCAATTTAAAAATCTTGTCAAGTCTGGTAGGGTAGTTGTTACCCCAGACAATGTTTCCATAATGGAGATAAGGATATATCAGCGTGTAATATATCAACAATAAATTATATATTTTGATTAACATAATATCGGATTTTGCAAATAATCATTACGACTTCAACACGGTTTATTTGTGGACACTAAGGACCGCACTCTGTGCGGTCAATTAATATGTATATATGCATGAAACACCATATATGGCGATCTAGACAAACGTTTCAGAGAGACCTAACAGTAACGTGTTAATCCAGTGTTCAAACATGACTTATATTCAGGTTCCTAACTTCATTGTGTTTGCTAGAAGCTTTTCGCATATATTTCCATAATTTTCTTCAACAAAAACTAGTATATTTCAATACAAGCAAAACTTTGCGTGGGATTCTGATACGGGTAAATATCTTCACGTTACTAATGTCTTGTGTTGAATCAGTTAATTCACTTGTAGCCAACAGTGAATTAAATATATATTTTCAACTACGTGCTTGGATTCGTTTTTACTGAACTGAGCCTGGTTGTTTTAAAGTATGTTAGTGTTACCGAAAAATACTTAAACTCTACGTTAGCGCGAGCCCGCTTCGGAAAAACCAGGCCCTGTACTAGCTATTATCATTAATTAACGTGCCGTGATACAAGCTTCGGCTTCACTTTACGTTTATTGTGCAAGCTCACGGCAAATTATTCTTTAAAGGTCATGCTTTGAGTTTTATTATGACATACAGTTCCTTTCTTCGAAATGCGGGATCCACTTTGATTATGAGGATAATAGCTTGTTACGTTTTGCCTTTTCATAATACCGATTTCAAAGATCGTTACTGGCTGAAACTTAATTCAATAATAACGAAACTCAATTAATAACTTTATGAGTATCACAAGATTGTCGACGTTTAGATATCTACTAAAGAAGCACCAAACGAATCAGTTGAAAACAGAGACTATAAAAAATAACGTTTCTAAAGAATCTATAAGAACAACAACTTGAAGACTACACTTTATTTAGATGATGATGAAAACAAACGAATAGGACTGATACTTTAGCCTACCAAAAACTCTTTGATATGCTTTTACGGCATTGTTCTTTGAATTGTTTTCTGCGACATGATTAAGTTTGAATAATTAGATATAGAAGTCCATTAATGAAAAGTATAACGAGGATATGTTAGCAAACACAATCACCCTAGTGCTAAGCTTGCCTTTATGATTCAGATCAGGGTTTTGACCAATCATCGATGCCTAAATATGATAAATATTCATATTTTGTGAATTTTTCCCCCACGGGGAAAATCGGGGAGGGAATCGAACGTCTTTGCGTTCTTAATCGTGTTCCAGGTCATAAATTTGCGTATGTAATTAGTTATTTACATGCAGAGAATACGAAAATCGGATTTTCGAAGAAATAATGATTAATGGCGGGTAAAACCCTTTATTTGAGTCTTTTAAATCTTTATAAACACTGAGTTAGTGACCAGAGTAGAGAGAAATGTAAGAGAAATAATTGTTTACTGTTTTGCTCAGTGCAAGACAAATGTCGGCAGACTCGACAGTTCTCGAGTCTATGTAAATCAACCCTGAACCTTGCTAAAAAAAGTCCTAAAAATGTCACGTAATCAAAGCAGTCAATTAATCATGTTTTATGCACTTTTACTACTGTGTACTTACTGAATATTCTCATAACTATTTTAAACACACATTTGCTCTAGATTTTTACTTCGGTACGATTCGAATGACATGCCTACAAAGCCGTCGGGTTTCACACAGACTTCAGCTTTTGATAGATGTAATCATAAGAACAAAATAGAAGCCTTGGACATCCAGGAGTGAAATTGACACGCCCAGGAATGTTTTCCGTGATATTTTTTCGATGTAAATAGAGAATTAAGTAGTGGGGGAGGGGTGGGAGACGGCTGTACACAGGCTATTATGCATGTAGATCTTTCGTATTTCTTTGTATGTGGCAGGTGAAGACTCAGTGCTGGACTATCACATGTTGTATTCACATCAGGGGCGGATCCAAATAAGGCGGGTGCCTGGGAACCCCCTTTCTCATCCTAAAAGTAAAACATTTTTACATCGATCGAGAAAGAAGAATATGAAGAACAATACACAGCCGTATTTTTCGCTCAACCGACTAATTACATGTATTTATGGTTTTGCACAATATAAAATGTGAAGTGATTGTCAGCATGTATACAATTTGTCTTCGCATGTCTGTGTTTTAGGCTTGAAATTCATTTGCATATCAAATGCAAGAAATTATATGTTGATACGGAATATTTGGCTGGCTATCTCGTTCTTCAAAATTATGTTCAACTACCGAAATACTGAGACAACTAAAACATGAGCAGTCTACCTACCGCTAGTGCGCTGTGGATAACTATCCAGATCGAAGGCACTCCAGATGGGAAAATATCACGCGTCAAAGTCAGTATAAAGCTCAAACAAGGACCAGAACTCCGCACTTTCGAGTTATAATGTTGGCTTTGAATTCATGTATAAGATAAATTTAGTAATAGATGTCATTACCAACATGGTACTGTGTGAATTGGATCCAACAAGAGTACTCTGGACTTCATTGATTGTTGAATAACTAGCCATGTTTACTGGAATCTCGTACTTTTTTGCGCAAAATTCTTGCAATTCATTCTGAAAATTTTACATCTTTGACAGCTAGCGCTCCTTAGCAAAATTATTCAAGCCTTGTTCCCATTGTAATAAAATTGACTAAATTGCGTAGCCTATATTTTATTACCTGCACCATTTATCTAGAAGTTAATGACCTATTTTTATACATGTGAGGCATGCAGTTTGTGCCGTATAGTGAAGCAGCGTTTTATACTTTTTAAAAGATCAATAAATTCATCGCTGAAATTTGCATGCAAACAACGTGCTTGGAAACACGTTGACAAAAATGCTTTAGATCACATGTAGGGACCACGAGTTTGGACTAAAAAAGCTCAGTTTTGCAAGAAAGAAACGTGGAAAAAGCGAATTACTAAACTAGCCGTTTCTAACAGAAAGTGAAGTGCTGTGAGCTGCGGTTTAAGTACTCATATACTGTATATTATTCAAAATGTATAAATACATTTTATTCAAATTTATTACCTTTTCAAACAATCGCAGTCTTTTCAAAATAGCACTAAAGTTAGTTCATAAAAATATAAATCGCCGGCACTCTGTGGCGGATAAAGAATACTTTTGTATTACAGAGAATCTGACAAAGAACTGTACATGTAAATGTTGTTTTGGTTGATGTGCATAAATATCTGTCGATTTAGCTGAGAGTAGTCTGTGTAAATAAATCAAAGTTTCGATTCACCAGAAATTCTAGCGATATTATGTGGCTGTCTCAGTGAGATTTTACCTCTTTGAAGAACGTTCGAATACAACTTATCGTCTTGCAGCCAGAGCTTCGATCGATGAAAAGCTCGTAAAAGATGAACATTGCCTTTCCCTAGACTGATATAACTTGGCATTTTGTGACCTTGATGCCATACTTCTAGTAACATAAACAACTTGATAATAGTTGTGAACTATCATATCAATGGTTTACCTCGGAAAAAACAGCCGAGTCCTAATTCATATCATATCTCCATGCTGTTTCACACATATAACAAACGTAAAAACACAACTAAATCCACCTATCTCGCAACTGCTCCTAACCAGTTGTCGCGTGGTGAGTGCAGTTGTCATCTTGGTATATCACTGACCATCAATTCCGATGATTCCAAACATATTTCGATGACGTCACGATCATCGTTCACTCTACATGTCTACATGCCAAATAGTCGAGAGCTGGTCTATAAACACGCCGCGCATGCATGACACACAGGAATCCCACTGCAAGATCAGTGTCGCTGCTCGCTTCGCTCGAAGCAATAAAATTTCTTGCATTCGATATGCAAATGAATTTCAAGCCTAAAACACAGACATGCGCAGACAAATTTTACACATGCTGTGATTGTCTTTTCTCAGACAAGCAACATACACAGACTCAGTATTGTACTGCTCATTAGCAGTGCTTGTCTTTACCTCACAAGCAACACATCATGCAGACTGCTGACTGGCTAACCATTTAAGGTTATTGTAGATAGCTGGCACCTTTATACAAAATTTTAATTTTTGTAACTATAATTTGAAAAAATGTCGTTCAGGTGCCTAATAAAATCTGTCTATGTCTGTAAGTGCAAAGAAAAACCCATTGTGCAAGAGACTACACACACACACATCAAAATCGGTTCATTTGACCAACTGTAGGAATTGAGCTTGACACATAGCACTGGCAAAAAGCAAGGAAATAAGCACTATTGCCGCCCATGGAAGCATACTGTACATAAAGGTTCAAACGCTAGGGCGAGGTTGTCTGCATTGATATTCAAGACTGAGGGTCGCAGGCCCGAGGAATTGAATTTCAGTGCAAACTCAAGCCTGTGCATTTGAACCGATTTTAAAACCTCCATCCTATATTTCATGTTTTTGAAAAAGATCAAACATATATCAATTTTTATCAGAGAAAATCCAGGTTAAATTTTATGTAAATTAAGATAAGTCTTTAATTGAAATTCAAGACCCCCGTCATGGTTATGATTTTCATTGTGTTCACTTTGTGAATTATTAATAAGGTTTATAAAAGAAGCGTTTTCACTGGTTATATATTTTTTGTTTTGCAGATTCCTTTCAAAAGAAAAACTTCTCCAGTTCCACCTCCTACTCCTGCATCTGCTCCTACTCCTCCAGGTACCCTTTTACCTTTTGTTTGTATTCTTGATAGACATTATTAACTTGTCTCAATATTTTCCATTACAATTCCCCTCAGGGAATAAGATTCTCTGTTCATTGTGACTATTCTTTCACGTTTAAAGCTTCAAGCAAAACTCCCATTAATGTTTGCTAAGTAAAATTCCCAATATAGAGCAGTTTCCATATACCGTTCTGTACTGTGACCATGTCAGAGCCGTATTGTCTGTATAACAGCCTTCCAACCGTACCTGTACCATGCAGTCTGAGCTGTGCTGTGTTCCCAGTCATATGGAAACTTCCCCTTTTGTGGGCTCCAACTGCTCCAACATGTTGGTCCATGTCTTTGAACACAACTTTGAGCCAACAATGTCCAACATTGCTTTTGTTCTTTGATCACTAAAATGTAAGACAATAATTTTGGATGTATTTGCATTGAACAGCTGACCAACAACTGTCAACGATATTGTATCAACAGCACTTGTGTCTTTATAGAGGCTTTTTACCATCACGTGACGGCAGCCATGACAGGAGGCAGGAACAACAGAGTCTGGACTATTAAGGTTTACATGAGAAAGAGTTCAGTTTCCCGGGGGAAAAAGACTCTATTGTTGTGCCTCCTGTCATGGCTGCCATCACATGATGGTGCAAAGCCTCTATTGATACTTCCATCCATTACAAAGTGTAAACTGTAGTCCACATAAATTTAGGTTGTTTGCATATATCACATAGTTACATCAATTTGTAATTTATTGGATATTATAATATACAAAGGGGTCTTTGGGTTATTTAGGGTTTATTTAGAGACATTTTATATTTTTTATTTTAATGTAAGTAATATAAATATATAGTTTTTAGATTAGTTGTTAGGCAGGTCCACATCAGCCCTTGGCTGCTAGATTATAAACCTGCATATCAAATAAAGTAATATATGTAAAGTGATTACCATTAAAGTGCCCCTAACCCCTAAATTGAAATTTTGATAATCGCTTCTTCACGAACTGGGAAAAGCTTTATGGTTAAATATTTCAGGATAAAATCATTTCCTTTCTGAGAATTAAGCATTTGAAATCTGAAAATGCAAATCAGATGACGTAGAAAAAGGAGTTCTTAAATATACATAAACACTTGAGATGAATTTCATACTATTTTAATTTTCCATTTGCAAAACATTTTCATTGTTAAAATACAAAGTATGGTGAATGTTTTTGCTACCTAATTAACTCAAACACATTTGTTTCAAAATCGGAAACAAAGTCATGCAAATTCTTTTTTTTACGTCATCGCATTTGCATTTTCCGACTTCGAATGCTTAATGCTCTCAAAGGAGATGATTTTATCCAGAGATATCTAACCATTAAACATTTCTATTCATGAAGAAGCGATTATCAAAATTTCAATTGAGGGGTTAGAGACACTTAATATTTCTGATGTCAATAATGTTGGTCACGATCTTTGTTTTACTTCTTTATTATCAGTTTCAGCCAAGAAATCTGTTGGCAGAGCAAAAGTGTTATTTGAATATGTACCAGAATGTGATGATGAACTCTGCCTAAACGTTGGTGACATAATAAGTGTTCTAAACAAACAAGTTTATCATACAGGTGGATGGTGGGAAGGAGAGCTTAATGGCAAGGTTGGTCTCTTTCCTGACAACTTTGTAGAACTGTTACCGGAAGAAGAGGAACCGCCAAAGGTATGGTTTTGTAGTTTTTCGTTGCATTTTATTTATAATATGCAGTATAATTAAAGGTGCACACATGTTCTGTACTGTGATATTTTAACTAAGATGGCGCAATTGCTTTTTTACTGCATCTGCTGACGTATGATCTTTAAAAGGAATACTGACTCTTAAAACATCGTCATCTGTCGAGGACTTGGGGCTTGTATCCAACGTTGAGTCACAGATTTAAACTTGTTGATTCGATTGTAGCTAGAATCGATCAAACCACTAGGGTAACCAAGACGTGTAAACATTGATTGTAAATGTTTGCATTCCTCAATAAACGCTTCACGTGTAGACGACAATGCATGTGCGCGGTGGAGCATCATCTTAAGGTAGCTCGGTCTAGTTTTTTTCACGGTCAAATAGCGACGTTTAAACAGCCGTAGCTCCCGCTCCAGTGCGTCTTTTGCCAAGATCTTTTCACACTTGTCTAGATATAGAATGAAGTTTTTAAAAAAGTATATTTTATTGAAATCCGTTTTATTTTAGTGAAGAAATCATTATGTCGTCTTCTTTACTTAAAGCTCATTTTCGAGAAATATCGGTCTAAACTTTTAGAGCCACATATCCTACGGTAAAGTTGTTAGTTAGGTCTACATTCTGAGGACGTGTCAAAAAAATCGTACTCATAGTTTTTGAATAAAAACGGTTTTATTTTTTTGTATACAAAAATTCATATGTTTTGTACTATTTACGATAACAACCCACTCTGACAAGATACAACAAAATCCTTGCTCCCAGTTATTGCCAAGACTTAGTTCTACACTTTCTAAGATTTTCAATAGATTCGGCCAAGGCAATGATTTTTAAGAGTGGTACAAGTCATGTAATATTTTTGTTCATTTTCTCGCAAAACCTGAAATTTTTGCTTCTGAACGCGCTAATTAAAAAATCGTCGATGAATATTTTTTTAATTTCCGCTATTAATTATTCAGAATATGTTCAATTATGGTTCCAAGTTGGTAATCGAAAGAATACCTCTAAGGTGCTCAAATAAAATTTCAAACTTAGGTATATTTGCATTTGCTTCTGCCGCGGTTGTTTTGCTAAAGCAGTGTTGATTTCGCCGAGTTTGAGTCACACATATTTGCATGCTTTTTCTGTTGTCACATTACGCACGTGCTGATCGACCGTGCGGAAATATTCAATTCGACGACAGGCTCACAATTAAATTACGCTATTAAAGCAGACTTGATATAGCAAACTCGATCGAATGCACAGAATCACGAAAAAAATGTATTACTTTTGCTTGGCGTAAAAGTTGCATTCTTTAAATTTGTAGGAGCGTTCGAATTGAATATTTCCGCACGGTCGATCAGCACGTGCGTAATGTGACAACAGAAAAAGCATGCAAATATGTGTGACTCAAACTACACGGCGAACAAACCAACCGCGGCAGAAGCAAATACAAATATACCTAAGTTTGAAATTTTATTTGAACACCTTTGAGGTATTCTTTCGATTACCAACTTGGAACCATAATTGGACATATTCTGAATAATTAATAGCGGAAATTAAAAAAAAATTCATCGACGATTTTTTAATTAGCGCGTTCAGAAGCAAAAATTTCAGGTTTTGCGAGAAAATGAACAAAAATATTGCATGACTTGTACCACTCTAAAAAATCATTGCCTTGGCCGAATCTATTGAAAATCTCAGAAAGTGTAGAACTAAGTCTTGGCAATAACTGGGAGCAAGGATTTTGTTGTATCTTGTCAGAGTGGGTTGTTATCGTAAATAGTACAAAACATATGAATGTTTGTATACAAAAAAATAAAACCGTTTTTATTCAAAAACTATGAGTACGATTTTTTTGACACTTCCTCAGAATGTAGACCTAACTAACAACTTTACCGTAGGATATGTGGCTCTAAAAGTTTAGACCGATTTTTCTCGAAAATGAGCTTTAAGTAAAAAAGACGACATAATGATTTCTTCACCTAAATAAAACGGATTTCAATAAAATATACTTTTTTAAAAATTTCATTCTATATCTAGACAAGTGTGAAAAGATCTTGGCAAAAGACGCACTGGAGCGGGAGCTATGGCTGTTTAAACGTCGCTAGTTGACTGTGAAAAAAACTAGACCGAGCTACCTTAAGCAAACAATGTTTATAGCGCTCATCAGTGTGACTTTGATAGTGTAGAAATAAACCAGCATTGGTAGGCAAGCCTTGGTCGACATTTCAAGGGTGCCCATGAGAACGTAAATTTGCTCAATTTAAAATCCTGTGAAGAAATGTTCAACAAAGTGGGACTGTCTCATTAATGAGATGCTTGATATAACAGCAATAAGACCTAGTTTAAATACTCAAAGCGATTCCATTAAGGCTAAGGTCTTTGTGTGATAAATTTGTATATTTTGTTTTTCATCTATATATAGCCTAGTTCAATTCTAATTTTTTCACTTGATAATGACGTTCTGGAAACGTCAAAACGTCGTGTTCCACTATGTTTTCAAAATTTTCAAATATTAATTTTATGGCAGATTTTTATCGTCAAATGTTTTAGTAAATCTTTATTTATTCGAATGTGAGTTTACTTTGATCATTTGATAGAAAACATGATGCTGATTCTAGAAGTCAAAAGAGCTAGTTTAAAATGTTTTGGGGGTATGAGATTTCTTTATTGCAGCCAATGAGGTGTGCAGGCATCTAACCGGCGTGCCACATCACACAGGCGATTCCATTAAACTTACATTATTGTTTATCCTTCATACAGGAGCCACCTACTAAACCAAAGAGGCCTTCCCCTACTCCTGTCACAGGTAATTCGCAATTGAAGAGATACAAATAAAAACAGCTTAAGTGATTTTTGGAGATTTTTTTAAGTTTTCTTAAATGACATAAAATGGTATCATTGGTTTTCCTGTGCAAAGTGATGCTTGGACATCAAGAAGTCTCTTGGGCCATTTTTATTGTCAGACCTTCATTTCACTCATTTTTGGCATCATCATCATCTTCATCATCATCATCATCATTATCATATAAATACAAGAGACCATAAGAGAGCGAAGCTCGCTATTGATGTCTGTACGATGTTCGCGGCGACTAAGGCGATTTTTATTAATTTCGCCATCGCGTGCGCAAGGCTCTCAAACAATAGAATTTGATTTTAATTTGACGTGCGCGCGGACGGTACCGTTTGCTTTCGGCATTTGAATTCTATTGTTTAAGAGCCTTGCGCGCGCGATGGCGCAAATACTAAAAATAGCCTTAGTCACCGCGAGCATCGCATAGACATCAATACCGAGTTTAGCTCTCTTAGTATCGTGGTGTCTTGATAAATAGTGTTTTTTTGTTGAATTTTAATTTCATTCTTAAAAAATTCACACACACACCCTCACCTCCATAATTTTGTATCTTATTACATGAAATGTTCTCGGCACTTAAATTTCACGATTTTTGCGATATATAAACATTCGAGAAATTAAAATGTCGTTTTAATGTGACTTTTTCTCTAATTCGCCTAAAAACAAAAACAAAAATAAAAACAAAACAAAACAAAACAAAACAAAACAAAACAAAACAAAACAAAACAAAACAAAACAAAACAAAACAAAACAAAACAAAACAAAACAAAACAAAACAAAACAAAACAAAACAAAACAAAACAAAACAAAACAAAACAAAACAAAACAAAACAAAACAAAACAAAACAAAACAAAACAAAACAAAACAAAACAAAACAAAACAAAACAAAACAAAACAAAACAAAACAAAACAAAACAAAACAAAACAAAACAAAACAAAACAAAACAAAACAAAACAAAAAACGGCCCGAAAATTTCATGTAATAAGGTACATGCAATTTTGCTTGCGATGTTTTGCTGCATTTCTTAATTTGCTAATTTTGAATCCATTGAGCATTTTTCAATCCCCCTCCCCCTTTCCTTGAGAGCCGGCCACGCAGGCTACTTTATTCTCAGTATTGCTGGAAAAAGTTAAAATACCTTTACAATTTACATGTCCATTCATATCCTTTTACTAGCATATTGTTGTCCATTTGCAGAAAGAGTTCAAAGCTCAATAAGCTCTTACTTTTGTGAGACTTGTGACAATATTGTGTGGCGGAGTCCCTTGCGTGACACTCAAGTAAATAGCTTATAAATGTGACAACAAACTTATGCGACATACGACAAACAACAGTACTTGCGTGACACTTCAGGCATCATTCCCGATCGTGACCTCAAGTCTTTGTCAAAGCAGTAGGTTTTTAATTCGATTTCGATGGCGTAATACCACAGTGTTTGGATAAGAAAACTCCGTAAACTAGCCATTTCTAATATAAAGTGAAGTGCTGCGAGCAGAAAACAGCTGTTGTATCCACGTTAGCAGAACTGTTCCCCTAAAACTCACGAAAGTACACCGCTTTCTCTGATATATGAAATGTTTCTTGTCTATCTCTTGTGCGTTGTGTGACGAACACTGCTAGTTGACCTTCAATGTTGAACTACAAAACATAATTCTCCAGGATCAGTGTCGGGCACACACAGTTCAAAATATTTAGCACTTTGAGTAAAAGCAATTTTTCAAACAATCACAAACGGCTAGCGTTGGCAATGATTATAAAACTAACTGATTTTAAAAAGCTAGTTGTACGTTGCATCACGGTCAAAGATACTGCATTGTCTATTGTATTTGACGCTTTAGATTAAACGAATGATAAATACAATTCCATCACATACAAAGTATAAAATTTTCTTTCATAGGGTAACCAAATATATTGCAGAGATTCTCAGCGCGACCTCACTTCATACTTATTTTCTTGACTTGAATTGATTCGGCCCGTAGGCGAGCTTCGATTCGAACAGTAATACGCAAAATGACCCGTAACAGAACATTGCCATCTCGAAAAAATATCACTTAGCATTTTGTGATTTTCATTTATACTTCGAGAAACAAAAAACCTCTCGAATGGAATCGCACAGGAATCCCAATTCATCCCTGTGACGTCAAGGTTCGCCATGAACATACCACCGTACATAAAAATCGAGTTCGTGGATCAATATTAAGGTGACGTCATAAATCGCACAGGAATCCCACACCAAGAATAGTGTTGCTGCTCGCTTCGCTCCCAGCAATAAGAATATCAATATAGGGACGGACCATTATACTTTTGAGGTTTGGAAGGGGGGGGGGGGGGGGGGGGGGGGGGGGGGGAAGTTAGAATTAAAAAAAATTCGAGCACAGCTTTAAACTAAGAAAAAAATCGTGCAGAGCAACACCTCCAAAAAGATTTCGTGCAAGGAAAAGTGCTTTTGCTGATCTTCTCCTCCCCCCCTCTCCCACTGAGCATGAACATAAAGGGTGTCCTCTCCAAGAATATCTTGTCTTGCAAGAAACAAAGGATTTTAAACGGTAAGGGTGTTGTTGTTACCCTCCCCTTCCCCCTCTCTCTCCCCCCCTCCTGAGGCATCAAAATAGAGGGTCGTTTGAAAAAACATCCTGCAAAAAAACATATAGGGTGTAAAGTGGTAGGGATATTTCCTTTGTACCATCCGCCTTCGAGCCTAAAAATCAAGGGTGACGTGTCAAAAAGTAAAACAGCGTGCAAGCAAATAATGATGAAAAAGAAAACCCAGCGCAGCCACGAAGGGAAAAAGAAATATTGTGCACACAAAATTGCCCAACCCCCCCTCCCCCCTCAAAAATCTAATGGTCCGTCCCTTACTCGTGTTGACTTTAGGTCAGCAAGACAAACGAGCCCCGCCTTCAACGCCATCAGAACCAGAACACCGTCCAGTAGAGCCACCGAAAAAAGAAATGAAGAAATCTGTCAAGCCAGAGAGACCCCCACCGCCTGAAAGCACTAGATCTACTGAAATTGAACCTAAGTCTCATTTACCGGTAAAAAAGCCGGTCCCTTCTAAACGTTCAACTCAGCCTTCGATACTACCGGAGAAGCCTTTGCCAAAGCCGCCGAAGGATGTTCCACCAAAGCCAATCAGAGAACCTCCACAACAACCGTTCAAGAAAGTAAACCGTAAGAACAAGAGCACTGAAATTATGGAGGGCAACTCAAGAGTAGAGAATTCAAACGAAGGTAATTTTTGAGTGTGATTGATAATGTGAATAGATTTTTATTTCCGTCTGGCTTTTTTAATTTATTGTAAACTGTTATTTAAGTGGAAGCTAGATAATGAATTTCTACATCGCAAAATACCCTCACTATTTTTCTAGAACAAATTATTAAATTCAATATTTATAAGCTTACCAAGAATACATGCAGGCTCTCAGTAAGCCCCCTTGTTAACAATTCTTTTCACTTTATCCTTAAACAATTGTGTGACATTATGTTCTATGTATTTTTCCAATCTAAAGCACTAATGAAAGTAAACCCCACCCCAACCTGGGACGAGGTGGTGCAAATATGAGCCTTAGGATCAACAGTGACATGCTATGATGCCCCAGAGAGTGGGGACAAAGTGAAGATTAGACTGAGTTGGGCAACAGTTGCGAAAAATGCAGAAAATGACAGCAATTTGACGATTTCTTGTGGGGGGGGGGGGGGGGGGGAATTTATGCTCATTCTTGCACCATCATGTTGGGCATTTACCAACATTTGCACAACCCATTTTTCAAATGCCCCACTAATTGCTTTGACTAGAGTGAGAAAACTTATTAATTGTTTTCGTTAGTTTCGATTCAACAATTAGGCATTGACTATAACATTTTGTTTCACGGGTTAAGTGCCCTCACTCTAATACGGTAGCAGGGTATTAAAAACAATTATTAGGTTTAGTATAGTCCAAGCTATACTGGGGATATACATGTTGTTTCAGTTTGTTTTCTACAGTATTTTCCTTTAATCATTTCAAAATGGCCGCTTAAAAAGAGTCTAGTACCCATCCTTCCCAGGCTCCCTTCTCCATGCTCTAGTTCGACTGTCTAGTTCTGCCCAAAAACGTTTACTCCAACCTGGTACGACTCACCCTTGATAAAAGGGTCTAGTTGAATATGAAAAGTGCACGTTGTATGCTGTATTTATAGTATTTTTATTTACCATGAAGCAAGATTAATATTACAACAATACTAGCAAGCAAACAACAACCCATATATCAGTTCATAGTCATTACCAATATGACCATCATGAAAAGCAATTTCACTCAACAATAGAAACAATAGATAGACATGTTAGAGATGAAAGTTCACGTTTTCATGCACGCCTTTTAATGCAGTAGATAGATATTTAGTACAACTAGTTGATCCTTTTAGAACACAATCATTTTCGAGCTTGCGAGCGGTCCGAAAACGTGGCAAACATTCCCGTGAGAGTGCCCGCCCCGTCACATAAGCTGTCTTTCATGCGGCCGGACCATCTTAAATGTTTGACATTTACAAACAACAACTGAAAAATGTCAACAAATGTATCTGATAATCTTGATTCATGGTTCTGATCATCTGTCATCTCGACGGCTTCAAGGACGATAACTTTGGTGATTGGACGCCGCAACTCTGAATCTTTGGTCTCGACTGTTACATTTCGCACACGTCCATCGTTTGAGTTCTTGTGAACGGCTGTTACTCGTCCCATCAGCCATGAGCAACGGGGGGTCCTGTCGTCTACTAGTAGGACAACATCTCCAGTGGCAATGGTTCTCGATGGTCTTGTCCATTTATGTCTTTGTTGCAACGTTGGCAGATATTCCTTGGTCCAACGACGCCAAACTACGTCAACGAGATATTGTACTTGCTTCCACTTTCTTCTAGCCAGCATACACGTCGTCACTGGACAAGATACCAGGCGGCAGGTTGAACTCTGACCTCAACAGAAGCAAATGGTTGGGCTTAAGCGGCTCCAAGTCCGTTGGATCATCCGCTCTTAGTAATTGGTCTGCTGTTGACTATAGCCTCTACTTAAAAGACGAGGGTTGACAGCCCTTCATCGTCGAGGGGTTGTTCATTTAACAAAACGTTTAGTACCTTTCGTACCGTACGGATATATCTTTCCTAACATCCACCGTGGTGGGAAGCTGATCAGTTGGGGATCGAATACCCATTTCACATGTCGCTGAAGCAAGAAGTCGTTGATTGTGTCATTGTTCCACTCAGAGATTGGTTGAGTGCCTTGTTACCAGCAACAAAGTTTGTTCCGTTGTCTGATCTAATAATCTCAGGTCTGCCTCGTCTCGCGATGAAGCATAAAATAGTTTCAACTGCAAGCAGCTATTTAACTCAGTTTTGGACATCTCGGTGATATATTTGTCAAATTTATATGAGCTCTGGAACCAGTGTTTCATCGATAATTCAGTGTAGACGTCCTTGTTTACCGTTTACAAAGTTGAGCTTTCGTTGATAATCCTTTTAAAGAATCCCCCGCGACACCTCAGCCAGAACTTCAGATCACTGTTTTTTAATCTGTTGGGCTCTTTTTCCATTAAGACTGCTATTTGGGATATCCATATCCTTCTCACACAAGAAAGAAGGACCAAAAACACAATTAGACGCCATATTGCTTTGCATTTCTGGCCCTAGATGCCTCGTTTCCATGCTACTCTGCCTAGTCTTTCTCGACCGTCCGCCATATTGGAATTAGGTGTATGGATTTCAAGGTTATCACGTGCATCACTTGGTGTTCGCGGACCGACCCGGCCGAAACATGCTCACGGTTGTAGTTTGATGTGGGCCTACCGCGAACGGCGTATGCATTTGTAAGTAAAGTGAGCATTCCAAGGATAAAACAGGGCACAATGACCCTCCACATCTTTGACTTCATCAACATGGCAAACCTTCGAAGCGTGTTTGCATCATGTGTGGCCTGAGCGCGAGGTTAGCCCGAGTTCGCTAAGGACCTCTGGGAGATATGCAGGTTTACGACGTTGATGATAGACGACAACTCATTGTTAGAGTCGTGCGCGGCCTAAAGGCCTGGCACGACTAAAAACGTAGGAAATTGAGATTTTCCTCATATACATACATTAAAAATGTATTGGAGAGGGGTAGTACTCATTTTGCCTTTCCCCCCTCCCCCTGGGCTTAATCCCACGCATGCGTAGTGAGTTTTATTAGGTCTGAAAGTTGAGTTGTTTCGATGCCAAGACAAATATTTCAAGTCCATCAATGCCATCCGAATTGATGGATTAGTCTATTGGCGTAGAGGCTTTCGAGTAGTTGTTAGTAATTGACATCTAAGCTTAGTGTTTTATGAGAAGTTTGGCTTCAAAAAAGGATAAGAACGCGGATGTTTAAGAAGTTAAAAATACAATAACTGCTGCAAGAAGTGGAAGGATGGGAAGGGAGAAAAAAGTTGGACAAGGCCATTGAAAGACTTGAAAGCTAGCGGCCCTTCCGCACTACTCGAATTTTTGTTCATTTTGAAAAATTAAATTAAAGATCTGACAGATCTGTCAGTTATGATCTCAAAGCCATTATTCGATTTCTTATTGAGTCGGTGGCCAAAATATTTTGTCAGCCTATATTGTGGAAAGTAAACTGATTTCATAAGTGGTAGTTTGGGCTTTTTCACTGATAGGTCGACCATCACAGGAAGCCCAACTAAGGAGCGAACACTCCGACTTACGGAATAAGTCTATTGTGCTAAAAGACGACTAATCATCATCTGAAACAAATATGCGAAGTCTCTGGGGTCGAACTCGGAATATTTCGCTTAAAATGCCGGGCGCACGAACCAACTAAGGCCAAACTTGCTCCATAATTCTTGCTCCTTACTATCACCTAGCCTCCTACATCATCATTCTCGTCCCCAGACCCCACTCATTCACCCCACTCGTAGGCTCTGGGCAACCCTACAAACCGGAAGCAAGAAAACTGCCTAGTACAAGGAGGATTGGCAGATCTTCCCATAATGCTTTGCGCACAACATATTATCACTTTTTTGCTGATCACGTGATCAGTCATTTGGCGATGGATTTCTTAGAGATAGGAGCTCGTAAGTCGAAAGCATTTATATATGGACAAAACCACAATAATTCTGCATTGCCTTGATTATGGACAGACGGTACGCAAAAGGTTGTTATCGAAAGTTGTCTATGTTTAGAGGTAAATACCGTCATTGGTCACAAGTTTTCCTGAGAAAACAGCCGAAACTGGAGGTTTTTTGTGTTCCCTTTTACAGACCTTTACATCAAAACTAGTCAGCGAGAGTCATAGAAAACTATCTTCTATGACTTTTATCAAGAACGATCAAATTGTGTTGTTTTTATGATCAAAACTAATAATATTCTCAAAACTTGGACAAAAGTGTTCGTACTTTTGACTAATCAGTGTGACTCAAGAAGCGGCGTTTTTGACAATAGTTTGACAACTTTCATCGAAGGAATCTGGCAGAAATTATGCTGAGCAAAGAGTTTTCTGTTTTTATAATGGAACTATGACTCGAAAAAAGACGAAACGGTAAAATATAAGACCATATAACTTACAGTTCTTCAAGATTTGCAAGTCTTTACGTGCTCTTCGATGAATCAGGCAGCGTTCAACATGGTGAATTGAAAGCCGTGTTTTTGGCTGAAGCTGAAGTTTGAAAGAGGCTTACAGAATGAGGATTTTGCTGGTAAACGAGAAGCTGTCGATTTGAATTATCTATTGGCTGTTTACCAATAGCTTGTGTTAAAACATCTCTTCACTGGCGTAGTTGGATTTTTACGAATAATGTACAAGTTGTCTTGTGGCGACGGTCAAGTTTGGAAATCTTCTTCTGTACATTGTACATGTCTTTGTACGTAAGTAAGAAAAAAAACTTTGTTTAATTTAACTGACTGGCGTCGTTTGAAAATTAATGCTCAACCGAGTCGTTTTCTTTGAATATTTACACTTTTTTGCTTGTGAAACTCAGTTTGTATTGTTTGTAAATTAAACTAAAATTGGAAAGATGGAAAGTCTTGTTTTATATCTTTAAGTTTTGGTTTCCTTACTAAAGTAAAATTTGTAGCCACACAAACTCATTCGTCAGAAAACCATGTCTTTATCGGTGAAAGTCATTTAGTTATCAACTCCATAACTCGAAGATAGCTTTAATTCCTTAGCCGAGGGTTTGCCCTTCCCATCAACCACACGTCATATTGGCTTTCTTGTTCATATAGTTCTTCAACCGTAAAAGGGCAATGTTCATGTCTTTTGTTCATCACAAAAACATGGAGCCCTTTGGAGCCCTTTCTAAAAATTAACATCCAAATTTCTTCTTCTATCAGTTAGTAAGGATATTTTTCCTATATGTTCAATTTTTTAAGCTGATTTTTACTTATTTTGTTGGGTTGTTTGTCACTGTCCCGGCATTTTCTACAAACGGTGAAAAAACCGATAATTCAAAGCGACGAAAAAAATCAACAAAAACAGATCACGATGTTTTAAAGTTTTCTGAAATGGAAAACACATGTTAGAGAAGGTTTTCTTGCATTTCTCTTGTCTATTTTTCGCCAAAAAACGATAAAAAAACAACTTCAAAAACCAAATCTCAACCACAGAATCAGCTGTTCCAATTTATTCACTTCCGGTCACTACGGTAATTTGTGCGCAAAGCTTCATGGGAAGCTCTGCCAATCCTCCTTGGCCTAGTAAGTCCTCACAGCGCATGCTTGAAAAGAGTCCCAAGGGAGCAAAATGTTGATTGTGATTGGTTGTTAGTTTAGCAGAAGGACTAGAAAAAGAGGTTTAAAAATAGAACGCCGTGGGAAGATTGCCGTTGCTTTTGAAATATCATCCTATAGGCCGTAAAAATGAATCAAATTCGTTTCACCACATCAGTCATATATTCTGGAGGAGTCCTTGGATGAATTTTATTCTTTGCTTTACTAGCTAGAATTCAAGTCATTTTGGTGAGAATTTAGCGTGTTGTTGTGATGTCAAATAAGTATTACGTTACGACTGAATTTCAAACTGGTTCAAACCGCCAAACTGTGATTTTTCAGTGTACCATGCTATAACATTCACATCAAACATTTCTTGATAATAACCTCGAGCAATTGAAACGCGTCCATATAGATGAATTTTCCATTCTCGAAATCTTTTTAGTGGTTCTAGAGCCATTTCTGATGTTCTTATCGAAACGTCCGGTTTCTAGGTTTGTTTAGCCTAAGGACCAATAAAATTGCGAGAATTTGTAGGGTTGCCCAGAGCCTACGACGGGGAGGAACGATAACCGAGGAGGATCTGGGGACGAGAATGTCTACATCCTTCGAAGGCAACTCTCTTATTGGGTATCCTGTGGTAACAGAAGATAGGAGAAAACTGTGGACAAGAGAAGAGAAAAGATAAGGAGTTGCAAATTCCTCCGTTTTTTCTCTCGCCCTCCCCCCTCGTCTATTTGCATTGCCACAGGGGCCCCAAGATTTGCCTGCGGCGGAGGCTAACTACCACCATCACTATCATCTTCATTATCATAATCATGATCTCTATTCTTTCCAGGATGTAACCTAGATGCAGTCGAACCACACGAGATATTGCAATTACATACGGTAAATAAAGCAAAATTACAATCCAAACGTCCACCCTCTACTACACGCCATTCGGTAAGTCATTCCTGTTTACCGGGCTTCCTGTTTTTGTGTCAGGGAGTCCATAACTGAGAGACTGGATACCATGTTATCTGAAATACTTCAAAAAGACGACCCCTGTATCTCGAATCATATTATATCGACTAATTCACCCAAGGATAAATTTGATAACGCATCACTTTATCCTCCAGCCGTGTTTCGTCACGCAACACACGGTGGCGTGACAAAAGAGAAACGCCGTTTTATACAGAAGTCTAATCATAACAGATTCGTTTTTAAAATTATCCGTCTAGTTTGGGCGTAGCCTAAATCCTGCTGTCTTGAGCACAAACCCATTTTTTCTCGAATCGCTTTTTTCAGTCACTGTTTTTCAGCTAAAATCTCCGTCATAGACTAGGCGCAAAATCGAAAAATTCAATTGCAAAAAGAGCTAGTTTGAGGCATTTTAGGGTAGAAGCTGGTAAGACAACTTTTCTTAACCGATTTTTCACGCCGAATCGGAAAATGAGTGTTTCCAAAAATCTAATTCTGCGATCTTGAGGGCGAAAATGACGTATTTTGTGAAGTGCTATTATGACGTCATTTTATCCGATTGTACTATCAAGAAATTTTAGCAATTCAAACGTTTTAATGAAGATTTATACGTGAGTTGCAGTTATAAACTAGGGAAATATTAATTTATTAGAAGAACAGTTTTTTTGAATCGCAAAAAAACATTTTTTCCAGTTATATCTCTACTTGTCATTCATCGACTTCGTTGGAATCTGGCTGTCACTGAAATACCAACACTATCAAAGAAATACCAACAATTAGACAAAGAAACAAGTTTAAAAAAAATTGTTCTTAAATGTCTTCCAATTTAGCAACGCAAGAAACAAGTCTCCGGCCACAAAGTATTCCGGTGACTATTTACCTGCTATACGTTACCAAGTTTAGCCACCTAGAACACAACTTTACAAACATTTAGTGTTACCTCTTTTATCCAGAGCCATAACGAGCCGTACGAAAGGTAAGGTTGATTGGTAATGTAAATATAAGCAAGATTCGACAAAAAAGTTTGGACTAAAAAGTCCAAATGTCCCGCGGTCTTTCAACTCTTTCTAATTCCAGCTGTAGATGTTCGCAGTGCATGGTGTCGCACTCAAAATTCGGAACCCCTGATTTTCAAATTCGTATAAGCAGGCTAATTGAGAACCCTTTCTAGACATATCATGAAAACTCAAGTGCTATACATGCCAAATTCATGCCTAAGTCCACTTAAACACATGCGAGTCATTCCGCGGTGAAGAGATGTATCGACACTCTGGCAACATATAAACAGGTGTAATAATCAATTCAATCAATTTAATCAATTCATAAATGATTGTAAACTACTGTTCCTAAACTATAGAATACAAGGTTTGTCAATTTTAAACTATATCGGACTTCTTCTAAAACAGAGTACAGCAAGAGAGCATAAATAATTAAGAGAGGGAAACTTCTTAGTACCGCGCGCGCCATGATAATTCCCGGTTGGGCTATTTTTAGTAACCGCATGCAGTTTAATTTTCGTCTTACCCTCCTCCCGTGCGCCATAATTGGGCTCTTCTGATCCAGAGAACCGATTAGTGCAGATTTGAGTTTTCAAAAACAGCGTTAAAGTCAAAGTTTTCTTTGTTCTGCTGTTGTTCACATTATCTAGCATCAAAACTATGTATATTCTGATCACAAAAGAACGATTTCGATGAAAAAAAATCCAATAGAAAATCATATGGTTTTCTCGTGGAATTTGGAATAAATTTGAAATCAATCGTGGGATTTTAAAAAGCTCAAAATCTTTGAAATCCCACTTGTTCAAATTTATGACGCACGGGAGTAGGGTTAGACGAAAATTAAACTGCATCCGGTTACTAAAAATAGCCCAACCGGGAATTATCATGGCGCGCGTAGTATTAAGAAGTTTCCCTCTTATTTATGCTCTCTTGAGTACAGTTATTAAGGTTTGCTAAAGTGGAGCGCATAGACATTAAATACATATATGATTGAGACTCCCTCAACAGGGCTTTTCAGCTAAATTTACAAATCCTAACTAAATCATATAAATCAAACATAAATGGATTAAGAATCCCAAGTCCTGTTCCACAGTAGAGGTAGTAGAGATCAGTTCTGTAAGTTTGGCATCACATATCTTTTCTTTCGGATAGTTGAAATCTACCTTCTTGAAATTGTAAACTGTATGTCCTTGTTTTGGTAAATGAGGAATTCGAAGAAAAAGCCTGAAGACAATTGGACTATGGAACGTAGGGAATGGCATCTTACTTTCACCTACGGGTTCAATGCTACGTATTGAATCGGGGCTCATTAGTGATAATGAGGTCCAGAATATTTGCATTTCTTGTAGGATGTGTGTTAACTTGCGTTAGATAAATAATAATCTTTAAGAATTTCACGAAACAAAAATTCATCAGCAGTACAGTACGTCTCCTGTGGTCCAAACCAATCGATTGACGGGAAATTAAAACCCCCCAAAACTAGGAGTCTATAGCTAATACTTGGGCTTCGACACGCTTTTGCCAAAAATGAGCTTAAGTAAGGTGTACAGTCAACCTCCCATAAGTGACTACACAAAATGTCAAATCTAGGTGGTCGATCGCTTAAGGAGGGTGGTCGCATATGAGAGGATCCAACTACAATGATGTTATTAGGGAATGCTGGTCGCTTACAGGAGGTTTGACTGTATACTCATAGTATTTCGTGTGTTGGGTCCACAGATGCAGGAGAGTACGACCAAGGTCGAACCCAAAGAACCACCCTGGAAGAGAGAGGTGCGGGAGCTGAGAGAGGCTAAAGAAGCTAAGGAGAAAGTAAGTGACCTTAATTTACGTCCATTTTACACTTGCAGTATACGCAGGTGCAACATTTTCCTCACAAATTGAGAGACTTTTCGCACTACAGACATGTTACGAGACAATAAATCGATAATCAATCGATATTTCTAAAAACGAGTTATGTCCAAAGATATATAATTGACAGTCCAGAAATATTTTTGATTAATTTTTTTATATGAGAAATCAAACTGACACCTACAAATGGTCATAATTAATCTTTGATATTTTACATGACATCTTTATAAACATTTCTTTCCTACCAAAGGCAGTACCTCCAGTGCCTTCCACCAAAGAGAAAAAGCCGCTTGTCTTCGAAAAACGAGAGGAAAAGAATACTGCGGCTGAACTCCGAAAATCCCACGAACTCCCGACGAAAAAATCCGACGACGCTTCGGCTGACGAAATCAGTAGCCTTCGCGAAGAAGTTGCAGGTTTGAAAGCGCTTCTAGAAGAAGCTAGAGCCGAGATGGCTCGATGGAAGGCAAAACATGAAGAAGATCTGAAAAAGCTAGAAAAGCGTTTAAAGAGTGAGATTGAACAATTAACAGAAGATTTCGATAAACAGAGAAATACATTCGCCAAGTTAGAAATTGATTTCGACCGTTTGAAGAAGATAAGACGAGGTGCTTCCAAAGACGACGTCGATTAGTTCCTATTTGTACAGATTACAGCTTATAGCAAAAATGGTTGTTAGCGTGAGACCTGAAGCTCCGACTGAAAGGAATTTCGGTTGTTATAACGTCAGTCCCTTGCTAGCTAAGCAAGATTTCTGTGACTATGAAAACCGTGTTTTAATAATAATAATAATAATAATGATGATGATCATTTATATAGCGCCTATCCAAAATCTGCTCTAGGCGCTTTACAAAAACATATACTGAACATGCATGGTAGACTGTGAGCATAGGATGGCGCCTTGGGCTGCCGCTACACAGTCCGTACCATGAAAATTAATTTTAAAATAGTCACTACAAATTACTGCACTACAAATTACTATACTACAAATTACTGTTTAAAATTACAATCAAAACACAATAAAATAAAAGTTCACTGATGCATAATGGCCGTTGGCTCAGTCAAGCTCATCCGCCCTTTGACAGGTCTTGTTTTTATTCCTGCTGGGTGTCATGCCACCCTCCTCACCAGAGAGAACCTGGTGGGGGAGCCGGTTTAGACGCCGACAACCCGTCCATGTGGCTGGTAGTACTGGGTTACATGTTACCAGTAGCAGGCTCCAGCCTGACCTGACCTATTATTTACCGTGCAATAACTATGCTGTACCATGCAATAACCATGTACCGTGCAATTACCATGTTGTACCATGCAGTAACCGTGTCGCACCGTGCAATAACCATGTTCCACCATGCAATAACCATATATCGTGTAATAACCAAATTGTACCGTGACATAACCGTGCCATACCATGTCATAACTGTGGGGTTTTGTGCGATAACTGAACCGTGCCATCACCGTGTTTGTTGTGTCATAACCATGTTGTACCTTGCCATATCCGTGTACGTTGTGGTATGCCATAAACGAGCGGTGTCGTGCCGTGACCGTGCTATAATCGTGTTGTACTGTGTCTTAACCGTGTTGTGCCGTGCCTTGCTGTGCCATAACCGAGTCAGTGACGTACCATAACCGTGCCACAAGCCATGTTTTACCTCAGTCATACGTTATCAGCTCCAGTGTTTATTTGTTCAACATTCTAGCATGATAGCGAGGCTTTCTGGAATAAAGCTACCGAAATGCCACCAAATCAAAAGAGGGAAATTTTGGTACGAGTATTGCATTTTTCATATTTGCATTTGGTAAATATTACATTATTATTTGGTCAACAGTATCTTTACGTACTTGCATTTTCCCATTACTCTATTTGGTCGTAGTTACTATTTCTGGCTAACAACCTTTTTTTCAAAAGCTGTACCAATCAACTAGCTTTTTATACTTACAAAATATACGTTCTAGGTCGCCACCAGTTTACTGGCGGTCGACTGTCTTGGCTGAGTCAGTCTGGGAGTAGCTAGCTGGGTTATCACAAAAAGAAAAAATGAGAAATTTGAGGTCTGCGCGTGCGCAGTATATGATGAAGAGATGGTAGAGTTCACACGGAAAGATACCTCCAGGGAAAAGTTGAATATATACTTTGATTAAGTGAATCTTTAAAGTTGAAAGTTGATTGAAATCCATTAAAAGATAAAAGTTATCACATAATTTCACCATGCTGATTGTTCGGATTAGCTGTGTTAAGATTAATGTAGTTAAGTCACACGAGTTTTTCGGGCTACCTGTGTTGCACATGGAAGATAATGGATTATATCTGGACAGACGTAGCACAGGCCGTAAGTGTATTTTTCTCGCTCTTACTCTTAATTTTTTAACTTTTGTAATACTTTTTTTGGTTTATATTTTAGTTTTACCGCCAATGATGACAGAAGTGTAACAAAATTACTGTAGACCTGTATAAATGACGACATTGTAGGAGTTCCTTGATACTAGTAGTGAAGTAATTAAGGTGACTCAATAGAAATTCAGGAGGCATTCGGCCTTGACAAACTTTTGGTCATAACTTTTTAGAATCGCGTTCAATTTCAATAGCTTTTTTTTAGGAACTTTTACTATAATTATCTAGCTACAAATTGGCCTTAAGCGTTTTGTTGAAGAGAGAGACAAAACCTGACCCCATTGTTTAGAAATGACCCACTCTAAACCAACATTTTGTTGGTATAAATGGATGGAACACAGAGAATCAAACTACAATTAATCAAACTTCAAGCTGAGTGAGTTTCACAACAATCGTCATGAATCTTTAGGCACCCCTTGTACTCTGAGAATAACAACCACGAACCTCAAAGACTACGAAAAGGTGACTTAAGGTTGGTGCCTACTAATGGGAAGGTAGTTTTTTTGGCCAAAAGCACATGGGTATCAAAGAACCCATCATAGGAAGCTAGAATCCAAGGAAAAAATTTGGGGTCACCGTGCATATTAATGAGTTACACGCCATCAAATGTTGCAAAATCTGCTTATTCTAGGGGCCCAAAGAAAAAATCATAAATACCCCATATTTTGAAAAAATATCAAACTTTTTTTACTAAAACGTTTACAACTTAATTCTCTTACTTGTCAATGCCATACGAAATATGAAAAACCAGAATAACAATTTTTTTCAATGACATTTTACTAGTTTTAGACCTGTTTTGGTTCATGACCACCAAATGAAAAGTCCAATTTTTGCAATCAAGTTTCAATTTTAAATTCATAAAAGTATTTTAAAATAGTAGGTTAATCTCCACTTTACAATTTACAGAAATAAAAAATAGGGGTATCCGTGCGATTTAGAAAGTTATTTGCCGATAAACGTGCGAAAACTGATCAGAATTCGCGAAAATGATCAAATATTCCCTAGCCCTCCCCGGAAAATAGAGCGAATTACAATGCATTGTGGGAAATTTTCAAGATGGCGGCGAAAACAGATCGTTTCTGGTAGAAATGATAGTCAAAACAGACGTTGTAACTCAGGTTCTATTTATCTACTGTGAATTTCATTCAAACATAGGAGAGGCTAAATGATTTTTCTTTAATTGTGTAAGTTTATTTTTTCAAAAAGTCGTAAAAAGGCCATGAGCTGTAGTCTTTGCATTTTTACTATTATTGTCCATTTTTGAGCATTTTCCATGGGCTATAGCCTTTTCATTTTATCGATTTTGGGCCATTTTTCAGTATTTTGCATGTGCTATATATACCCTTTGCATTTTGTCGATTTGGGCCATTTTTGAGGATTTTGCATGGGCTATAGCCTTTGCATTTCGACGATTTTGGGCCATTTTTCAGTATTTTGCATGGGCTATAGCCTTTGCATTTTATCGATTTTGGGCCACTTTTGGGGATTTTGCATGGGCTATAGCCTTTGCATTTTATTGATTTTGAGCAATTTTTAGTCATTTTGCATGGGCTATAGCTTTTGCATTTTATCGATTTTGGGCCACTTTTGAGGATTTTTCATGTGCTATAGCCTTTGCATTTCGACGATTTTGGGCCATTTTTAGGCATTTTCCATGGGCTATAGCATTTGCATTTTATCGACTTTGGGCCATTTTTGAGCGTTTTCCATGGGCTATAGCCTTTTCATTTTATCGATTTTGGGCCATTTTTCAGTGTTTATCATCGGCTATTAACTTTGCATTTTTACTATTTTTGTCCATTTTT